>VWYH01006719.1:937416-1028504 GCA_013399365.1 Pampusana beccarii | reverse complement strand
AAGCGAGTATGGAGGGCTGAGGGGGCTCCAGCCACAGAAAGTGTTAAAAAAAAAAAAAAGAGGGAGGGGGGGGAAAAAAAAAAAAAGATTTGAGGCTTAGGTTTAAACTTCGCTGTGTGGCCCTCGTGGCAGATTGCAGCCGCTGAGAAATATGTGGAGCCTGTTTGCATAACCCCGCTTGCAGCGAGCGCTTTTGGAGCCAAAACGCAAGTGCGGCCGGAGCCGGGGGGTGGTGGGGAGGAAAAAGCAGGAAGGGCTGTGATTATTTTCATTCTTGCCCCAGGCCACATAAAATTAATATTAAAAAAAAAAAAGAAGAAGCAATAGTCAAATATTTGGTTAGAGAACCAGCTGTGCAAATGCGAGGCGCTGTGCCAGCTGCAGGGATTTGGAGGGACCTGGCCCAGGCACTGGTTGGGGGTTGCTGCCTCGCAGGTCCTGCCTTTGGGCTAGAAAGCACCAAAAAGGAGCATATTGGGCTTTGTCTGATGGCTTTACCCTGGCTTGCTGTGATTGCTCAGCATGGGGAGCTTGGTCCCAGCTGGAAAAGGTCTGCAAGTGCATAGAGGTTGGGGTGCAGGTGGGTGATGCTCTGCCCATGGAGTCACTGCTGGTCCCATAGCCAGCACCCGGCTCACCCAGTGGGGCTTCCCATCACCTTGGCCTGGTAAAACCAGTGCAGATCAGACTGGGAGGGGGATTTAGTGTCTTGTCGCAGCAGCTGGTGTGATGGGGAGGAGCGGGGCCATCCTCGCCTGGGCAGATCTAGGACCAAAGCACGCAGGGTCCGCCGGCTGGCTCAGCATCCATGGCCCGGCCAGCTGCCAGGGGAAACCTCTGTGTTGTGCAAGGCGCTGGAGCTCTCCGAGGAAGTTCCTGGCTCTTGAGACATCTTGGAGAGAGGCTGGACAAGTGACTGCCTTGAATTAAGAGCAGTCAGGGGGGTGGCTTAGGCCCCGAGTACTTTTTCCATCCCCAAACCTTGTGACGCATTAATCACCCCCAAAGCAGCCTCACAGCTGGCTTAAATTGTCCTGACCCTGAAACTCCAGAGCTGTCATTTCTTCCTTTCCCTCCTCATAGTCCTCCTCCCTCCCAGCCGCTCCCACCTCCTGCCTCCCTGTCAGATGATTTCAGCAGGACTGGTTTGAGGGTCCCGTTGCACCCCGTTTCTCGTGGCATCTGGAGCAGTTTCCTGATTCCTCTCTTTGCTTTTCAGCTTTTTAGTGTTTCCTGCAGGAGAACACGGGCTGTACATCCCCTTTCCCTGGGAGATGTCCATGTGCTGCTATGACCCAGCCACTGTCCCTGAACTGTTAGAGCAGGGTCACTGCCAACAAATTCGCTATTTATTCACCCCTCTGCTCTGCGGAAAGCTCCCTGAGCTGACTTAACCCCGCTGTTTCCTCCCTAGACCTGGGGCCAGCTCAGACCCACCTCTGATTTCCCTGAGCTGGCTGCCGTGGATGGGCGCAGAAGGTCCCATCCCCATGCCAGCGTGTGCCCGTGTCCCTGCTGTTCCTTCCTTCCCTCCTTTCAACCCTCTGAGCTCCGGCCATCAACAGCAGCTCAAATTCAGGGCAACTTCCCCAGCCTGTGCTTCCTCGTCTGAAGGTGTGAGCAGGATGTGACCCGCTTTGTGGCTGCAGAAGCTGCTGCAGCAGTAAATCCATGCAGCTGGGATGTGCTTGGCGCTGCTTTTGCTCCTTGGGGGTGGGCTCCAGCCCCACTCCTGCAGCTGGTGCATTGCTTATGCTGGCCACCCACCCCGCCCCGCTCCATCCTCTGGCCCCAAACAAGACACAGTTTATCAGGGATCTATGCTGCCTTAAACTCACTGTTTCTGCCACGTCTCAGCCCTGACATCTCCGATTTCCTCTCTAGTCTGTAACACTGACCCAAACTGACTATTATTTGTTATTTCTAATGAGCTACGATTATAATCCCTGGTCTGAGGTGTGCACAGAGCCATGTATAATGGGGCCACGGGTCAGGATGTTCAGGGAGTCCTGCAGCCCCAGGTAGCTCAGGGGGGACACAGAGAGGTCTCCCTGGGCTGCAGGGGTCTGTTGGGAACAGTGGAGGAGGACACAGGACCCAGGAGCTGGGGGTCCTGAACCAGCCTCCACATCTATTCCCCTTCAGTCAGGTCCAGATGTTTCCAAAAGAAGGGGATTGTTCAGAACTAAAGATGGAGGAGAGGAGGGAGATGTGCAGGAGGCAGGCGAGCGGTGGGAAGGACTGAGGGGAAGGGAGAAGAGGACAGGCAGAAGAAATGAGTGATGAACCCTTGGGGATTAATCAACCCTCGCTGAAGGGCTCAACCCAGCCCTGCCATGCTTCTTCGAGCGAGCGGGGGTTTCTGCCAGCAAGGAAAGGTGCAAAAAACAGCTCTCTATCCCTGCCTGCTGCCTCTGTCCCCTTGCACACCGCCCTGTGCTCCTGCAAACCCCCAAGCCCTGAGCCCCAGCTGAAATGGGCCCTCTGCTTACCCCTGTCTCTGTCCCCTCTGCCTGTGTCTAAAGCCAGGAGGGAGAAGCCCACCCTCCCTTTGCCTTTCCTGGGAGCGGAGAGCCTTGTGCTCCCTCCTGCCCACTCCTCCACAGTGCCTGGGGTGCCGTGGGGCTGGTGTGGGGCAGTGGTGAGATGTGGGGTGCAGGGGGCCGGAGGTGGCAGGGGAAGGGCAGTGCCTGGGGCAGGGAGTGCAGGGGGAGCCCAGAGAGGGCATCCAGGAGGGGGACACAGAGGAGACCTGGCAGAAGGAAGCCTGAGGTTGGGGACCAGGAGCGATGGCTTCTTCATGCCTGGTGAACGCTGGACCTGCGAAAGGAATTACATGAGAGCATCACTCCTCTCACGCAAAAGCTCCCCTGAAGCATCAAGGCACCAACCTGGCCCCTTGCCCCAGCACCCCCAGCTCAGACCAGCACCCCTGCACTGGCAAAGGTCTCTAATTCACACCAAACCTTGCCCCTGGCTGCCACAAGTGGCCTCTCTCTGCCTCAGTTTCCCCAGCTAGAAAACGGGTGCAGCAGCACCCACTTCACTCTGCAGTGCTCTGCCTTCCCCGGGTGGTTTTATTCAACGCTTGGGGTGCCCTAACAAGTTCTTACAGCTTCACTTTGCCTGGGCTTTATTTGGATGGTGATTCTGGCAGCACGGGCAGCTCGTCCCAGCAGTCCCTCCTGGGAACCCAGCCCTCCCCTCCGGGATGCTGCGGGGGCTCCAGCTGAGCATCCCACCACGGGCCCTGGCCCGCAAGTCTCAGGGCAAGCGGGGAGGGAAGTGTTGGCGGCTTGGGGAACGCCATGCTTAGGACCCTGCACGCTCCGGGGTTTCCCAGCGTTTTCCTGGAGCTGCTGAGCTGGGAGGGGCTGAGGCTGCGGCTCCCCATAAACCTGGCGGCTTAGCCCACGTCCCGGGCAGATGTTGGGACTCTCTGCCTTGGAGCGGAGGGTGGGAAAAGGTGGCTCTTTCCCGGAGGGTGAGGAGGAGAGCTCAGCACCTCTGGGCTTGAACTTTAGCACCCTCTTCCGCAGGAGTTTAAAGAAAAGGATTGTCGTATCCCGAGCAAGCCGGTCGGACAGGCAGACACTGGAGCAGAGGAGAAGCCAGCTACTTTCTCCAGCGAGGTTTTTATGGGGTTCTTTGTAAAGAAATAACACTGGCAAGAAAACACCAAGAAGCCAGGGAGTGTTTCTAGCGCTCGGGACGCTTGGTGAGCGGCTCTGGGGCCACCGTTAATCACCGCGAGGAGCCCGTCCTGCCGTGCAGATGTGTGTGATTGGAGCGGCGCGAGGGTTATTTTCTTTTGACTGAAGGCAACCCAGCCCTGGCGGATTAAGCCCTTTGTGCGTGTGTGAGTGTGCCTTCATGGGAGCTGCTCCCGTAAAACCAGCTCCAGGGGTTTTGGGGACCATCCCCTAGGTCGGGGGACTCTCCCAGAGGAGGGGGGGACCTCCTGCTTCCGTGGAGCTGAGGCGATGCTGGGACAGTAGCACCCTTGGCAGGCAGCGCGGCGTGCTCCGGGATGGCTGTCTATGCCCTCACAGGCTTCTCGCTCGTCAGCCTGCTCAGCTTTGGCTATTTATCCTGGGACTGGATGAAGCCCAGTTTAGTGGCCGATGTGGCCATGGACCCCCTGGAGAAATCGCTGCCTCCCACCTTTGCGAGGCCCCCCCACATCATCTTCATCCTGACTGATGACCAGGGCTACCACGACGTCGGGTACCACGGCTCAGATATCCAGACCCCAACGCTGGACAGGTTGGCAGCCGAGGGTGTTAAGCTGGAGAACTACTACATCCAGCCCATCTGCACCCCGTCCCGCAGCCAGCTGATCACCGGCAGGTAAGCCAGCGCCTGCTCGTGTCCCCCCTTCTGTCCCCTCTGTAGCTCAGTGTGGCTTAGCCCCAGCTCACCGCTAGACCCCGGTGTATTAGCAGAAGATGGAGATCCTCCAGAGAAAGGCATCTTGCTGGCTTTCTCTAGAAGGCGTCCTGAGTAAACAGTTGATTTTCCCATGGGATAAAGAGTGGTACATGGCAAGGCCAAAAATGTGGATGCTATCGGGTAGCAGACATCACTTTGGGAGAGGGTGGTCTCTGGCCCTGAAGTTCTTTGATGCTGGGCAAAGAGCTGTGTCCCCAGGCAGTCCTGTGCTGCTGTCACACTGGCCCTTGGGTGTTTGCTGCTGGACTGTGGGGTTGAAGGATCATTCTCTCTTGCATCTACGAATCACCTGGACCCTGCTTTTCCTGCTCGTGCGTTCAGTGCTGCACTGGCCATGGCAGGCTGGATGCTGGTCCATCACTCTCTCTCACAGCAACACAGTCAGGTCTCCCTTGATCCTGGGCCCTTCTGTTTCCTGTGACAGATGAAACTTTCCATAGAGCAGTGCTGGGAAACCAGCACTCACCATAGGAGGTAAATTTAATCAGATCATCTCCTGCTGAGGAGAGGGCCCCAGGGAGATGCCTATGGATGTGGTCACCTACTGCCTGGGGGTGGTGGAGCCCACTGGGGTCCAGGCAAAGGTCTCTCTTCTCTCTTGATGGCTCTAGAGGGATGCCAGGCATCTCTGGGGCGTGCAAAGCTGGGGAGGACAGGGATGCCTGGGCACCCAGGTAGGGCACCGCCAACCCTCAGGGATCGCTGCACAACTCCTGTTGTGCTGCCCAGACCTGGCAGAGCCCAGCCACCTCCCCTGGGCTGGCAGCAGTGGGGACAACTGCTGGTGGCATTCCGAGAGAACAGCCCAATATGCTTTTGAGATGTCTGCTGAGCCCACTCTCTCTTTTTTTCATGTTTCTTTTGGTACTTTTGGATGGATGAGGAGCTCCCTGCCTCTGGCATGGAGCTTGCTCCATGGAGCTGGGCTGGGTGACATGTAGAGCTGCATACATTTGGGGTCTGTGGTACATAGAGTACCATCACATCTCCACCTAGTGCTGCTCCCCATCACCATTGATTTCTCCTGGCTCTTCCCTTGCAGATACCAGATCCACACAGGGCTGCAGCACTCCATCATCCGCCCTCGGCAGCCCAACTGCCTGCCCCTTGACCAGGTCACCCTGCCCCAGAAGCTGCAGGAAGCCGGCTACTCTACGCACATGGTGGGCAAGTGGCACCTTGGCTTCTACAAGAAGGAATGTCTGCCCACCCGCCGGGGCTTCGACACCTTCCTGGGGTCCCTGACGGGCAATGTGGACTACTACACCTATGATAACTGCGACGGGCCGGGCGTCTGTGGCTACGACCTGCACGAAGGGGAAGACGTGGCTTGGGACCAGAGTGGCAAGTACTCTACCTTTCTCTATGCCCAGCGTGTCAGCAAGATCCTGGCGTCCCACAGCCCCAAGGAGCCCATCTTCATCTACGTGGCCTTCCAAGCGGTCCACACACCTCTGCAGTCGCCCAAGGAGTACATCTACCGCTACCGCTCCATGGGCAACGTCGCTCGCCGCAAGTATGCCGCCATGGTGACGTGCATGGACGAGGCGGTGAAGAACATCACCTGGGCCCTCAAGAAGTACGGTTATTATGACAATAGTGTGATTGTGTTCTCCACTGACAACGGCGGGCAGACCTTCTCTGGAGGAAGCAACTGGCCACTACGGGGCCGCAAAGGGACGTACTGGGAAGGGGGAGTCCGTGGAATCGGTTTTGTCCACAGTCCCCTGATCAAGCGCAAGCGCCGGACCAGCTGGGCTCTGGTTCACATCACAGACTGGTACCCGACTCTGGTCAGCCTGGCCAGGGGCAACCTGAGCAACGTCCCAGGCCTGGATGGCTACAACGTCTGGCCTGCCATCAGCGAGGGCAAGGAGTCTCCGCGAACTGAAATCCTGCACAACATTGATCCCCTGTACAACCATGCCAAGTATGGATCCTTGGAGGATGGCTTTGGCATCTGGAACACAGCCGTGCAAGCCTCCATCCGGGTTGGGGAGTGGAAGCTCCTCACAGGTGACCCGGGGTACAGCGACTGGATCCCCCCACAAACCCTGACCAACTTCCCAGGGAGCTGGTGGAACCTGGAACGTCTCACCGATGGCCTGAGGAAGTCCGTCTGGCTCTTCAACATCACTGCCGACCCCTATGAGCGCTATGATCTCTCGGACCAGCGCCCAGATGTGGTGAGGACCCTCCTGATGAGGTTGGTGCACTACAACCGGACGGCCATCCCGGTGCGGTACCCTGCGGAGAACCCCCGGGCTCACCCGGACTTCAACGGCGGTGCCTGGGGACCTTGGGCCAGCGAGGACGATGTGGAGGAGTGGGAAGGTGGTGGGGAGCCCCTAAAGAGTAGGAACAAGAAGAAGAAGTGCAAGATCTGCAAGCTGCGCTCCTTCTTCCGCAAGCTGAACACCAGGCTCATGTCCAACCGCATCTAATGGGAGAATCCCCCAACACACACCCAGCCTGGCCAGGATGGAGCTTGGGACCGCAGTGCCACAGGGTGGGAGTGAGGGAAAGGGATGGATGGGGAGGTGGCCAGCACTCTCATGCTTTCCCTTGCTCCAGGGTTCACCCCAAAACATTTCTCCTCTCTGGCTGGACTGGTGGCCACAGGGCAGTGGTCTCGGTGGGTGGGGAAGTGCGATGCAGTCTCAGCGGTGGTGTATGGCTCTGCTGAGCTAGGCTGGCCCATGCACAGCCCCTTCCAAAGCCAGAGACGCCTTTCTCAAGGGCTCTGCAGGCAGGGTGGCAATACATAGGGGTGGCTGGCCTCGGCGGCTCTGTCTGCGGGTTGTCCCTTGTCATGTCCCTGTATATACGTGCTCCTGACTTTCTGCATGCTGCCAGGCAGCTGCCGCCTTTGCTCTTACTCTGGGAACTCGAGGGCTTCCCCCAGATGCAAGACCATGGCATTTCCATATTATACTTCTTTGTGGAAGGATGGATTCCTGACCATGGGTGTCAGACCTGAGATCACCAAGGCTGGACTCAGCTTTGCTGCTACACGGGCCTCATGTGAGGCTATGGCTTCTCCTCTCTGCTGGCTTGGGGGGCCAGGAGTGGTGCTGGTGAGGAGCCATTGCCCATGGAGGTGTGGTTGGAGGCACTGAGAAGATAGATGGTTCTTCACAGCCCCACACTTGGGAGGTGGGTTTGCCCCAAGCTCTGGTGGGCTTCACACAGGTCAGCCACCCAGCAGACCCTTTCATCTGCAGTTCTGCCTGGCCAGACCCTCAATGGGCACGACTGTAGGCACCCACGTTCTGCCCCATGCACCCTACACATCCAACCAGCCATCTCCCCGGCTTGGGCTGTCCCCATCCCCACGTCCTCGCTGCTGAACCTGGAGCAGAAGGAAGATCTCAAGAAGATCTCTGCAGAGGCTGACGTGCTGCTCTGTAGCCGCAGGACCTCGAAGCCATGGGGGACACAGGGACATTGCACGTGGCCACTGCTGTCCCAGCAGTGCATGTGTTGGGGGGGAAACACCTCTCCATGATCCACCCGCCATGGGGAGCCAGCCCAGGCGACTGCAGGGGGCTGGGCAGCGCAGGAGCAAAGCACCGAGCCCCCGCGCCTTTGGCAGGGAGCAAGTGTGCGTACGTGTGCTCCGAGGAGAGCTGGCAAGGATGAAAGAGGGTAAATAGCTTTAAAAGCGTTTTGGATGCATGGTGCATTTCCATTTACACAATGTGTTTTACATTTCTCTCTACAGGTTTCTCTTGGTGCAGCATGTGTAGGCGAAGGCCCTGCTGTGAATTTTGAAAATAGTTATTTTTGTCTCTGGAAAATGAGGCCCGTTAGGACTTGTCAGCTCTTGGATGAGCAGTGTGGGCTTTTTTTTTTTTTTTCCTTTTTTTCCCCCCTCTCTCTCCCTTGCAAAATAACATTCATTTAAAATCTGTCATTGAAAGATGTGACAATTGGCAGCGTGCACGCTGAATACCTTTCAGTGCGCTTTCAAACCCCGTGTGAGTGAGGGATGAAGACGGGAAGAGAATGCAATGACACGTTTGTATTTCTTTTTTTTTTTTGCTTCTTGCTCTTAGCTGGATTATTTGGGGGAATTGGGATTTTCTATAGAAACAAAGCAAAAAAAAAAAAAAAGCTGACGGCAAGGCAGAATAGAGGAGGCCTCCTGTTGTAGAGATGGGAAGGAGTTGGCAAAGCCGGAGCATGGCAGCGTGTGCGCAGGTCCCAGCCGCTCTGTGCACACCCATCACCACCCCGTCAGCCCCCGCATCCCTGCGAGCATGTCCCCTGTGGTGGCATCAGGGACAGGTTTCACAGGGGGGACTCAGCTCCTCCATCAGTCCCATCTCCACCCCCGGCTCCCTTAACACATCGTTCCATGGGGATCTGGCCCTGCAGCACCACCCCAGCTGAGGCGAGCCCTGGGAGGATGCTGCACATCCCTGAACTACCTCACTTGGCCAGCCTGGTCCCCAAGATGCCACCACTGGTGTCCTCGTCGGCAGCAGGGCTGCCGTTTGGCAAAGCCAACTGGTTGCTGAATATAAAGTAACACTTTGCTGAAGAAGAGGAGGCTGCTGTGGGCTAAGCCGGAGGAGGGCAGGGGGTGACAGATGCGGGGGGCTCAGGGACGAGTCACAGCAAAGGGGGAACTAGCGCTGGAGGGAGTGGCAGAGCGGGGCTGGCCATGGGGCGGCGACAAGGCTCGGATAACGGCTTTCATTTCCATATTTATATAAACACGTCCAAGTTTAGTCCTGCTTTTATTTTTTTTTTTCCTTCAAAAATGGAAATTTCCATGAAAACATGTTTGATTTTTCTCCCTTCAGTTTTACTAATATCCCCATAAAAAGGTTTGTCTGGTCTTGCTTCATTCCCCTTTTCTGATCTTCTGGGCTGATGCTGGGTTTGTCCAGTCAGCCTAGCCATAGTGTTGAGTCTGTGTTATTTTTTTTTAATTAAAAAAAGCTGCATTCTGAATTTTTACAAGAAGCAGTTGAAGGAAAGCCTTAGTCCCCCAAAAGAAAGAGGAAAGGTAGGCAAGAGCATCACTGGGTGCTTGGAGAGTGCAGAGACTCCAGCCTGAGGACAGCAGATGTCCTTCATTACATTTCCAGTTCCCCTGTGTCTGAACATAGGATGAAGGTGGACAGGATGAGGATGGAGATGGGGATTGGGATTGGGATGGGAATGGATGGAGTTGGGATGAGATGGAGATGAGGAGGGGAATAGAATGGGGATGGGATGGGATGGGACATGCAGGTTTGAGGGTATCTGGGAGCCTCTCCAGCTCCACAGGGAGAAGGAAGGGAAGAAGCCCCATGGAGGAAAGGGGATGAACATCTCAGCAAACCGCCATGGTGGGAGGGCGGCAGGGCACCCTGGGCACCCCATGCTGGTGCTCTGGACAAGGGGCTGTATCTCACGCCAGGCAGTCAGGTCCTTTCTCCTTCCAGGGGTCTGTGTGGTTTTGCAGAGGTTTTTCCCCCGGCACAGCCAGAGCACGATGGCCTCAGGGAGGTGCCCGGTGCCTGCTGGGGTTCCCCGCATATTCACAACCATGTCTGCAGGAGAGTCCCTGACCATGGACCTCGGTGTTGTGGAGAGAGTGGCTCTGGGGACACCCTGATGTCAGGAGGAGGATGGCCCTGGGGACACTGGGTCCCAGCCGAAAGCAGTTTCAAGTGGCCGCAGGAGCGAGAGCTGGGGCCCGCAGGGACAGGGCACATTTGCAAACACAACCCTACATCTAAATCAGCTTGCCTTACCATGGTATTTATAAACTTCATCTAAAAATAACCCCAAATTCAGCTTCCCAGAGGACAGCAACTGAGCATCCCCCAGACCCCAGCTTGCGTGTGAAACTGTCCCAGTAATTTTGGGATCTCTGCAATATGGAATTCGCAGCCCCGCTGGTTTTGCATGCAAGGCATCACTGCAAGCTCCCCGAGGCTCATGCAAGCCCTGTCCCCTGGTAGGAGGGGGACCTGCCGCAGCCCCCCGGGGACACACCGGTCCTCCCTGAGCCCCATGGGGCAACTGCCCATCCTGTGCATTTGGGGTTTGGCATCAGAGCTCAGGTGTCTGGGGCAGCCCTGTGCTGGGATGCAGAAACTAAATATCTGCAGATAGAGCTGAGGCAATCGGGGGGAGGGCAGGAGGCATTTCTGGAGGGACAGCCTGGTGATGGAGAGGAGCTGCTGGGGATGAAGGTCTCCATCAGGCGGCCAGACCCCAGTACGGCAGCAGGAGAGCAGCTTGGCTCTGCAAAGCCTTGTAGGAGCAAACCCTGGGGTGGCCGGGTGCAGAGACATCGGTTGAGGAGAGACAGCCAGAGAGGCTCCTGAGGCCTCTGGAGAGGGCTGGGGCTGCTCTCCTCTCCAGGAGCTGATGGGAGAATCCCCATCCCGGGGGCGGAAGGTCCCACCCGGAGCTCCTGCTCCCCTTGGGTTGTGCCCAGGCACTGGGGAGCGGAGCCACGCAGCGATTCCTGCTTGGGAAAACATCATCAGCAAAGCAGAACATGTTCAGCACTCAGCAGCCTGACACCCCCTCACCCTCAGAGAGAGAAAAATGCCGAGGAAAAGGGGAAAAAAAAGGACTAGAGAGGAGGGCAGGAAAGGAGAAACCCTTCCTGGAGAGCTGCACCTCTGCTAGGCAGGAGAAACCTGGGGAGGGAGGCAGGGACCCCATGGGGGGCTTTGCCCTGGGAGAGGGGTTTGCGGTGCAGGGATCAGGGGCGCAGCGGGGGCCCTGGGGCGAGGAAGGGATGGATCCCTCCTCGTGGTGACGGGTGCAAGGCCGAGTCACACGCGTGGGGCTGAACACAGGTGCTGGCGTGGGGGTGCACGCAGGAAGCGGGGGCAGGTCACATTGTGGCACCCACAGGGACACGCAGGCGGGAGTGGGGTGGGTGTGTGCGGCTGCCCACGGATGTCCGTGGGTCTCGAACGTGGGGGGTTCTTCTCGCCCTTCGTCTCTGAGGGGCTGTTGGGAGCTGGCAGCAAAAAGCTGGAGGAGGAGGAGAGGGCTCCCCTGAGCACCCAGCTGCCCTGGCCCCCACGGCAGCCCCCCATGGCAGCCCCCCACCTCCCAGCACAGCCCCAGGGGTGGCAATTCAAGCCCCCTTTTGCGTGGGAGCAGGATGGGAAGGAGACAAGCATGGGCAGGGATGTGTTTTGGGGACCGTCATATGCCCAGGGCACAGATCTGCTCAAGTGGTGGCACAGCCAGGGTGGGGCTGGAAGCCACCAGCCCTCAGGGACTGTGGTCCTGTCCCCATGCCACATCCACAGGTGGGAATTGGGTCCCTGTCCTGTCACCAGGGACACAGGATCCCCTCTGGTTGTGCCATATGGGAGCACGAGGCTGGATGCGGGGATGCAAGGTGAGGATGAAGGTGGGTAATGGTGCAATTAATGGAAAAGCCATTAGACCTTTCTCCTCCTCCCCCTCTTCTTCCTCACTCTGCCACTTGCTGTCCTCCTCCACTTCCACCTCCTTTCTTCTCTCCCTCTCTCTGCTCCTCCTTCTCTCTCTCCTCTCTTAGATTTCTCCCTATTTTTGTCTGGTTAGAGCCTTTGCTTTTCCTTTTAACCCTTCCGTGGCAGCCTGAAGGGGAACTCAATCCATCTCATCTGCCAAAGTCAATGTCCTCCCAGGAGCAGTGGGAGCCCCTTCTCCTGGAGCAGCGAGGGCTCATTCTGCTGCAAAATAATCCATAAATGGGACAAAACCGTAGAAGAAAGCTCTGCTGGGGAGTCAGAAGGTGGGGAGGTGCGAGGGGGTGTAGATGGAGGGGCGGGTGTAGATGGAGGAGTGGGTGCTGGGTCCCCAGCGGGTGCTGCCAGGGGTGCTTGCGGCAAGGTTGGTTCAGAGGAAAACTTCTCCCTTGAGTTCCTGGACCTCATTATTCCACTTTTATTGCCTTTTTGTGCTTTCTTATGCTAAACACAGCAGAGAGGCGACTCAACAGCAAAAAGTCTGAGGAGGAGGGGGGCAGACCTTCTTCCCACCCCCACTCTGAAGTGCCCCCCCTTTTCACCCCAGCTTGGGCACTGCAGGGACACAGCACCCCAGGACACAACCTTTCTGCTCTCCCTCTAGCTGTGCTTTTGGTCAAGCTACCTGCCCCATGGCACGGGGGACCCATGGCAGCCCCAGGGTCTGTGGGGAAAGCTGTTGGGCAAAGGAGGGAGCAGGGAGCAGCCAGCAGAGCCATCGGGGCCAGCTCCTGGCTGACGGCGGGCCGGTCTGGGGACCTGCCATGGTTACTACATCTTCTTCTGACACACTTCTGCTCCATTTGCTCCCACCTGCATCAGCACCCCCCCAGGCCCCAGAGGGATGCCTCTGTGGGCACCAGCAGGACCTGTATTTTCTTTTTTTTGGGGGGGGGGGTGAAGCAGTTGCCAGGGCGACAGCATCCTCCTGCAACATGGAAACCCTGGTTTCCATGGAAACCCTTTTTGCCCCAATTATTCCACCACTGCCACATCCTTTAATTTGCCCTTAATATCAGCATTTTACATGTGTCCCCCTGCCCATCTCCCCCAGCAGCCAGGTGACCCCCAGGCAGCCCCCGGGATGTGTCTCCAGCAGGTCCCTGGTCCCCATGGGCAGGCGGCGGGTTTGGGAAGCAGTTGCCCTGGCAACAGAAACAGGGCGTTTCTGGCAGTGGTGGTCGCCATGGGGACGGGGATGCTGACGAAGGCTTGTGAAGCTGAGAAGACAAATTGCCCTCATCATTATCTCCGGGCTTGTCAATCAAACATATTCCCTTATTTACCTCGGCGAGGAGAGAGCCCCGGGAGCACACGGAGAGGGAGGGAGTGAGAGGAGAGCTGCTTGCCCCAAACTCCGCACTGGGGAGGGAGCATTTCCAGCCCCTCGGGATGGCCACCATCACCTGCAACCGCTTCACTGAGGAGTACCAGCTCTTCGAGGAACTGGGCAAGTAAGTTGGAGATGGGGCTGGGATGCTGGAAGTGGGAAAGAGCTGGAGGAGAGGGAAGAAAGGAGACCGGCACAGAGCAAACGCACTGGGGAGCAGTGGGGGGGACTGGGGTTAGGGTGGGGGCTGCCCAGCCCTGCCCGCTCTGTCCCCTCCTGAGTTTGGGTGGCTGCTGATGGGTACTCAGCTGGGGGGCTCGGGTCACCCCGGGGGGGCTGAAGCTGCCCAGAGAGGGGGTGGCTGCCTTTCTTATGGAAAAACTGCTCCCAAAAAAGAATGCTGTCGGCTCCCTGGAGAACTTCTCCAGCTGGGAGGGGGGACGGGACAGCCGAGGAGGAAAGCCAAAGCAGTGGGCACCCCTCACATTTGTTTAAGGAATTTCTCTGTGCAGATTCACGGGGGTTCGGTGAGTCCCACAGGAGAGCCAGCCTGCCTGGCAGCCCCTGGAAAATCCGGGTGGCCCTTGGGCAGAGCTGGGGGCTCTCCCCCCTGCCCCTGTCCCAGCACAAGTGCCCCAGGGGTGAGCCAAAGCCCTGCCTGACCCCGCTCTCCTGCCAGGGGGGCTTGGCAGGTCTGGGTGTCATTGCACATGCCTGGATATGGGAGCGTGTGTGTGTGCATGTGTGTGTGCAAACAGAGATGCCTGTGCACAGCAAAGTGCTCCCGGGGGGCACTGAGCACCCCAGGGTGGCGTGGGGGAGTTCAGGTCCTCCGTGCGAGGCAGAGGGATGCTCCGTGTCTCCCCAGGCGTGCGGCTGTAAAACAGGTGCAGAAGTGAGCAGCGTGCGCCTGTATTTTGGTTTCTGTGCCCTCTTTCAGAGCTGGTGTGTAAATCTGGGGCATGCGGCCGCGTTCCCCTCGGATTGGCTTGGTGAGAGCCGTGTGTGCCGCAGCGTGGTGGGGGGTTCGGGGTGCCGTGCCAGGTGGCTGGTACCTGTGTTTCAGAGGAGCAGCTGTGCCCACCCGTGGACACGGGCACTTGCTCCAGCCCCACATCGCCTGAGCACAGGGTGGTCTGCACCAAAATATGCACCCGCACGTGTGGGCATGCGAAATGGGGGCGAGGGAGAAAGGAGAGGACAAAGATGGAGAAATGGAGAGGCTGAAGCAGGGGAGGACTTTGTGCCAGGCTGAGCACCGCTAATACTCCTCGTCTAAATCGGGGGGACCAGGCTGCTGCTAGAGTGCAGCTCCTTGGAGGCAAGCGGATCCCTGCTCCCAGGATGTGCACGTCCATCCCCTCAGTGTCAGGGCAGCTGCAAGGGAGCAGCAGGTCTGGGAACATGTCCCTGCAGTGGGGACAGCCCCAGCCAGTGCTGCAGGTGGGGGAACGGGCACCCGCCGGGGCACTGGTGGCAACGTGGGGTTTGGGACCTGCTTTTTCCAGAGGTTTCTCAGCTTCTCTGGTCTCTGAGGCTCTGCGGTGGTGCCAGGGGGTGGGCAGGGGGTGGGCAGGGGAGGCAGTGGCTGCTGGCTGCCTGCGGGGAGGCTGCTGGGCCTTGGCTGGGCAGATGTGGCTGTGGGGATGTGGATGGGGTCTTGCAGGCCAGGTACGGTGGGAGAGGACCAGGAGGGCTCCCGGAGGTGTTCAGGGTGCGATGCTTTGGTAGGTGGGCACTGACATGGCAGGCTGAGCACTCAGACCCAGGGGCTGCCCACACCACCCAGCACCACTGTGTAAAACCACCTCCACAGATGCATTCTAACACATTCAGGAATCAAGGAGCAAAGCTAGCGCAGTGGCTCGCCAGCCCTCCGCGAGCATCGCACCCCAGCCAGCCCGGCCCACCCCACCTCCCGGGGGATGCAGGAGCAGTGGGGCTCAGCTGGGGGCTTGGGGCAGCATCCTCAGCTTGGAGCATCCCACAGCTTTCCCCTCCGCTCTGGGGGCAGGTACCACCATGGCACTGAGGTGTGTTCCCCAGTAAGGGGCTCCTCTGGGCTGGTCAAAGTGCTGTGCAGCTGGTCGGGGATTTTCCACCAGGATGATTTCCAGCGCATCTTGGCACATTCAAAAATCAATGGTTTCCCATGGGGAAATTTTTGCTTCGTGGGCTTAGAGAGGGAAACCAGGACGAAGTGCTGCACCTCTGCTCTGCTGCGGCAGCAAACGGCGTTCCTCCTCCGGAGAGATGCTCCCAGTGCCAGTCGGGGGGTGTCCTGGGAGCGGGGAGGCAGGGTGGGCAGCACGGATGTCCCCCACCCAGACCCCAAAAGGCTGAGGCGTCCCTTAGGGCCTTGGAGCAGAAAAGCTCCATCTTGAGTTTGCTGTCCCCAGGGGACCGGGGTGGTCTGCTGGGGGTACACGGGGTGCCCCTGAGCCTGGCTGGCAGGAGAGGAGGTGCTGGGTGACAGGCTCTTGTGCCCACCGTGCTCCTTTGCCACCTCCTCAGCAGTCACCCATCCTGACTCCTGGGCAAGCATGGGGTTTAAGATGCTACACGTCTAGCAGTAGCACCACGATGGGGCTTCGTGAGGGGCAGAGATGGGGAGGGGGGTCTGCAGAACCTGCCTGTGGGGCATCCCTGAACCCCCAGGCATGGAGAAGGCATCTGTCCCAAGCAGGGACACAAAGCTGGGGAAATCCTGCTCCTGTGGCAGCCCTGGCAAAGCTGAGCAAGTGAGGGGCTATTCCGATCCATCCCACGCTTGCAGGAGAGGACCAGAGTGATGGGGGGGACAGGGAGAGGGTCGTACCCACGGCCCCCCAGGTAGGACAAACACGAAGTGCAGCTTCATCGGTGCCTCCAAATCCACCCCCGCAGCAGGTTCAGGGAGAGGCTGGAGACAATTACGGTGCCGAGTGTTACGACCAGCCCCTCCGCTCCTGGAGCTGCAGGAGAGGGCTTTTATTAAAAAGGAAAAAAAAACCCAACAAAAAACCAACAACGTGGAGGAACAAAAAATCCCCAGCCCACACTCTTCTCTCTAGAAAGGAGATAAAATGCCTCAGAGGAGGAGGAGGTGTTGAAGGGAGGGAGGGCGGCAGCAGCGCAGCCCGGCGCTGGCAGGGAAGGTGTGAAAAAGGGAGAAGCATCCCGGTGGCAGAGCTGCTGCTCGGGCTGGCAGGGGGTGGCCATGGGGACAAGGCACGGACGGGGTCATGCCTGGCCTGGAGGACCAAGGGACAGGGGCTGCAGGGCTGGGACCCATCAGTGCCAGGGCTTGGGGCTGGAGGAACGGGGCTGGCTGCTGGGCTGCAGGTCCAGCATCACCCTGTATAATGGTAGATGTTGGGGGGGGACATGGACATGGTCCCTACCCATGGCCCTGTGGGTGATGTGGCCATCCAGTGCTAAAACTGGGACATGCTGTCTCATCTGGGGTGAATGCCCCATCCCTGAGCCAGGCAGCCCCCAGCTGCCACTAGGGATGGGGTCAGCCCCATCCAAAAAGCCAGCACCCCAGGAGGGAAGGGACCTGCGCTGCTGCCCATGGCCAAGGAACAGGACACATCTCCTTCCAAAGGGGTTTCTTGCACTAAGATGGGGCTGAGCTCCCCGTCTGGCACCCCTGAGCTCCTGCACTGCCCCGCGAGCCCCTGGTGCAGGGGGGATGCCGGCGTTCACAGGGGAGGAGATGCTGGATGTGTCTGGAGCCAAGGCCAGGTTTTCCCCCAGGCTGGGAAGATCCCAGGGGCTGGGAAGCACAGGAGCAGCCTGGCATGGGGGGCAGAGCTCGGCTGCTGTGAAGCACCCATCAGAGTCAAACACCCAACATGGGGGGTTCCCAGCCAGTGCAGACCCCCTGAAGAACCCGAGCGGGACTGGGATGGGGCTGTGGAGAGCGTGCTGTACCCCTGCGTGTCCTGCACCTGCACCCATCGCCTCGTGTCCCTGCCACCCTCCAGGCCTGCAGGGTCTTGCTTGTGCTTCGTGGAGTATAAATAGACATTTGGTTTCTGTTAAAAAGGTCCAGAGGAGCCAAAAGCCATGAACGCAGCTGGGGGTGCCACAACCTTCTTCTCGTGGCCCCCCCTTCCCTGCTATTCACTTTACCTCGAATGGATGAGCGAGCAGTTGTGGGCACTGCGACTAGGAGTGGATGGGGGTCCTCAGCCTCTGGGGGGTCCGGGACACCCACATCTTTCCAACCCCACGTCGGGTGCTGCAGCAAAACCCTGCGGCTGGGGTAAAAAACACCGAGCCAGGGCGGTGGGCACGGGCGCTTCTCTGCTTGCTGCGCTCACTCCTGCGAGCTTTCCTGGCACTGCAAAAGCAGCACGTCTTTAGGTAAAAAAGAGGAAATTTGGGTGGGAGGGACCCACGGGAGCCCAAAAACCCTGGGCAGCACACGGTTCCTGGCAGGATGGGGAGAGCAGCACCGTGGGGCTGGCGATGGGTCCCGTCTCCCCCACCCACAGCAAGCTGGATACAAAGTGTTTCTCCCCCCATATTCCAATTAATCTCTCCTCCAGAGTACCAGGCTGTTAATAACTGGGCTCTTCCAGCAGCCAGGATTACGCGGCAGGCGGGGAAGCGCCGGGATGCTGTTCCCCGGCTCCGGCCCGGCACGTGCCGCGAGCGATGCTCTGCGCGGCGGCGCTGGGTGTGTGGGCTGCTGGCTCCGCTGGGGCTCCAGCCCCATCCCTCCGCACCCCGCCGCTCGCATGTTCTCCTAAAGATCACATGCAAACCCAAATTGCCCGTCTCCACCCGCCCCCACCAATAAAATCAATTATCCGCTGCTGCTCGCCAGCCTGAGGCCTTTTATTCCTCAGCAGGGAGTGGGAGCGGGGCAGCGGGGAGCAGGGGGAAGGTGGGGCGGGCGGTGGAATTGCTCTTGATAGTCGTTATTTTAGTGATTGGAAGGGTTTGGCAGGAAAAGAGAACCTGGTACAAAGGTTTTGCTCAGCAGGGCTGGAGCGCGCGGGTGCAGGTGTGTGTGTGCAATGCTGCAGCTCCCAGCATCGCGCCGGCGTGCGCTTTCAGTGCAACGAGCTGGCAGGGCTCAGGGTGCGGGACACAGGGGCACGGGGGCTTTTTTTTGAGCATCCCAAGCACCCGTGCTTGCTTGCCTGCCAGGCCTCAGGAGGGCCCTGCACGTTGGCTCACACGTGTGCAAGCCACAGCAGCATCAATCCCCATCCGGTTGGCTCCAGTGATCCTTTCTCGCAGAGTCCCCTGGGCTGTCCCTGCTTGCGTGACAGGTTTGCAGCTGGGGGGGACCTTGCACTGCTCACCTGCTCCCACAGCTGGTGCTTGCACCTGCTTTTGTAAAGCGCTGCTGTGATTGCAAACTCTAGAGTGTGCAAAGAGACGCACATGGACCAAAGCACCACATGGCAGCTGCAGCCAGCCTGGTGTCCCTCGGGAGCTGATACCCTGGGAAATCACTGTCCCTTCTCTTCCAGGGGGCGGGCAGGGCAGAGCTGGGGAGGGAGAGGAGGAAAGTACACGATGCCCAGGGTGTCCCAGGAGTGCACGGAGCACGGAGGGGTCAATCCTGCATTAATCCCCAGGTCTGCCTGTGCCTGTCCTCAGCATCCCGTGAGGCCAGGTCCCTGCGGCTGCCCCTTTCCTCACAGGCACGTCAGGGCTGAGCAGTGCCCTTGCTTGCACCGAGCCCTTCACCTCTCCCTCGGTCGTTTTCTCTTCCCAGGGGTGCTTTCTCCATCGTCCGGAGATGCGTGAAGGTGTTGGCAGGACAAGAGTATGCGGCCAAGATCATCAACACCAAGAAGCTGTCTGCTCGAGGTGATGCTGGGGGCGTTTTCGGGCAGGCAAGCGGGGTTTGCAGAAAGGGGAATTTGTTACCTCTACACTGCACCAGGATGGTGCCTTTAATGTGTGGCAACATGAGGTAGTTTGATGTGCAGTGGGGAACCCCCTTAATCCCACCTGGTCTCTACTGCAGTTCACACTGAACTTCTTGATGGATGGAGCGAGCATCCTGAGGTGACATCTTGGTGGCTGCTCACCCCATCCTGTCTGATCCTGGGGGTGCACCAGGGCTCTAGGGGGCTCTCGGACCCCGATCTGCCCGGGGAGCTGTAGGACCCCATGTCTCTCCCTGAGACCCCCCCACCACCCTGCACGCCACAGCAAAACCATGGTTGCAGCCTTGCAGCAATTCAAACTACTGCCAGCCTTGGGCATTGGGTAGCACAGGTATTTCAGGAGCCTCACCTCCCTGAGAGGGCCCCCGCTGACCCCCATCCCCATTTCCAGGGGCTATGGGTTTCCTTACTCATGTACCTATGTCAGCGAAATGGGAAGGTCCTTCGGGTGGGGGGCTAATTTTGTTTCTCTTTGGAGATGGGCCCTCACCCCATGCTGCCGTCTAATTAATCGCTCCGGTGGAGCATGCTGGCTGCTTTGCTGCAGAAGAGACGCCGGCAGGTCTGTCCTGGCTGGGCAAAGCCGAGGAACAAAAAAGCTTCAGCCAGCCCTTGCCTCAGGGCAGGGACCCCTCTGCCCCCCGGCATCTGTCAGAGGAGCTGTGAGGAGGAGGATGGAGAGGCTGGAAAAGCAGCTGCCGTGTCCCCGGCTCCTCCTGGCTGGGGAGCGCAGGATGAGTGCCGGGAGCGAGCACCCTGCCGGGAGGGTTTATTTAACTCCCCCCTCTGTTTCAATCCCTGACGCCACTGCTCACCTCCAAAAGCAAAAATGAAATGCAGAAAATGTTGACAAAACTCCTTTCTGACCTCAAACCACTGCTTTGCAGTCTCCCTCCTGCAGCGCTGCCGAAGCAGCACAGTGTTGACACTGAGCCCCCGATCGGCCCCCAACACCAGCTCCTGCCCCTCTTCGGGGATGTGGACCATCCTTTTCCTCCGAGGCCGAAGGCTCCCAGGCAGCCAGGCATGGGGTGCGGTGCAGCTGGCAGCGGGGGGGCAGCCAACGCCTCCCGCTTCGCAGGGCTGCCTGCAGGAGCAGATTGAGCCGCCTTCCCTCTGCTCCCTCCTCCGCTCGCCTGCTCTGGCAGTTTGTCCCTCACCATCCTCTTCTGGGGTTTGCACCGTCCCTGCAGCGGCTGTTTGTCCGTCTGTCCCCTGGAGAGACCTCGCCAGGGTGATTTTCCTTTCTCTGCTGGCTGCTTTTGCTAACAGTCTTGAAACCTCCATCTCTGCAGTGCTAGCATGGGGGGTAGCACTTCCCCAGGCTGGGGGCAATCCCCAGAGGGACACATCTCCACTGGAATGTGCCACCAGCTTTGTCACACGTGAAGAAAGGGCGGGAGGGCAGGGAGAAGGTGAGAGGAGCTGCGGAACATCGCCAGGCTCTCTTCAGACATCCTGGTGGCTGCTGACACAGGTAGCCAGCAGGAGAGAAACTGGAATTTTTTGAGAGATACAGGGTTTGGGTCCGGGCAGCAGCTGGACTTGCGGGGCAGGAGAGGCGCTGTGGTCATGGCTTGCTGTCCCCTGCAGCACCGCACTGTGAGGTGGACGTGCTGTGCGGGTGGGAGGATGCTCTGACCCACAGCAGCCACCCCCAAGCTTGTCAGGGTCTCTCTGCCTGAGAGACATCCCCCTGTCCTCCTGTTCTTCTGTCCCTCTGCCCCACTGCTCTCCCATTCCCCAGAGAAGTGCTTGCCCCACTGGTCACACTGTCCCTCCACCCTGTCTCTCTCCTCCACCCCACAATGGACTTTGGTTCCAAAAAGCAACAGCCTAAACCCCAACCTCCCGCTGCCACCCCATCCCACGCTGGGGAGATTGCCCCGCGTTGGGAAAACACTGTGGGGAGCTGAACGAGACCACCAAGGCTGTCCCAGCCTTCAGCTCACGGATCCCCATACGGGCTGCAAAACTCACCCCAAGTCCTGGGGCGACTCGCTGGTGCCGACCCCGTGGTCGCTGCACGGGGGATGCTGAGCCCTGGGGAAGGCTCCAGCCCCTGCAGGGAGGGGGCTGCGTTGCCTTCGCATCTCAGCGGTCGGAGACACTCAGGTTGGGTTCGATGCAGAGCGAGACTCTGGGGTGTGAACCTGCAAGGTAACAGCGATAGCACTGAGAGACGAGCATCCCTAATTATATCCTTTCTTCTCCTGGCTGCCAGGTTTCTGCTAGCAGAGGAATGCCTCCAGACATGGAACCTCCGTGCAGGGTGTCTGGGTCAGGTATAAGGAGGGGGAAAAGCACAGGGAAAAAGAAACAAAATTATTTGAAAATTAATTCCAAGCTCCCCCAGAGTGGAGGCTTTTTTGGCTCAACTTGCTTTGCCCAGAGCTCTGTTTTCTCACATCCCCAAGCCTGGCAAAAGCCGGGCAGAGGGACTCATGCTGCCTGTTTGGAGACAGTGAAGCAAATTTTCAGAGCCAGGGTTTTGTGATATAGGAGAGCAAAAACCTGATGTGAAACGGCTGGGGATGGAGAGGGAGGGCGAAGCGGATAGCCCTATTTCAGCTTGACATCTCTCGCTGGTCGGCACCATCTTTGACTGTTCAAATTGTACCACGCAGGGCCAGAAATGTCCTTGCTGTTTGCCTGTGCTTGGCTGAACAAGAGAAAACGGAGCAGGCGTTGCTGGCAGTGATAACCCAGGCAGCTCCGGGGTATTTGGGAGGTGATCAGGGGTTGTTCAGCAAAGAGGAAAGAGAAAGGAGGGTGAGAGATTTTCCAAAGCTCGGCACTGTCCATGGCATCGATGCCTGGGGGCTTGTCTGGGGGCCGTATCCGTGCTGGGATACCATGCTTCAGACCCTGATGCTGAACATGCCCCCAGACCTGCTATTCTTCAGCAGAAAAAAAAAAAAAAAGGATGAGTTTGGTCCTTGCTAACTGCTCTGTCCCCGCAAGGTTTCCCATGCTGGCAGCTCCTCCAACAGAGCAGTTTATTCCCTTCCCCAAGCCCTAACTTAGGGTCGTTGTCTCTTTCAGATCACCAGAAGCTGGAACGAGAAGCTCGGATCTGCCGCCTCCTGAAGCACCCCAACATCGGTAAGCATGCCTCGCCCCCACCCCGTGTGCCAGGCGAGGACCCAGGCAAATCTGCCAGTGCTCCATGCCCAGCTCCACTGCCCGTCTGTCCCCCTGTGTCCCTGCCAGTGCTGGGGTGTCCCCACCAATGACTGGGCCCTGCCCAGGGCAGCACGGGCTGTTTGTCCTTCCCTTGCGTGCCAGCTACTACCCCAGAGATGAAGAAGGAACTTGGCAACATCCCACCCAACACCGTCCCTCCTCATCCTCACGAGGGGCAGCATCCTCAGCCAGGGTCATGGGAAGAAAGGCACCCACTGAGCACGGGGGGATGAAGTCGGTCCTACCTAACCCACTCCGCCATAGCTCCCCCAGGGAGAAGCAGGGCCCCAGTAGGCTGCAAGGGACTATTTTTACTCCTCTCCCCCCCCGCTCGGGTGCTGTATTCCTCTGCATGCTCCAAAAAGCGGCTGCAGCTCAGAGCAGCAGCGCGGGGCGTGTAGGAGGAGCGATGGCGGGGGGAAGCGAAGACTTTCCCACCGACCGTCCATCTGAGAGTAGCCTCCTTCGGAAAAGCTGTTTCAGGAAAACTCCTGAGCCCCTGCAAAAGACAAAAATAGGCCAGAAGGAGAAAGAGAGAAGAGAGGGGAAAAAAACTGCATTCAAAAAAAAAATCCCAAACCTCAGCCTTGAGAGTGATGCTGGTGCGGGCTGTGGGTCCCTGGGGATGGTCTGGCACTGCCTCGGAACATTGGTCTGGGGATGACCCCCCTCTCCTCTCTGTGGCACCCTGGGATGTGTCAACCCTGGTGAGATCCTGCAGCTTTGGGGAAAGCATTTGGGGGTAGGACAGGAGCTCTGCAGCCCTTGTGTCCCACATCCAGGTTTCCCCTTTGGCTGAGGTCCTCCCTGCCCTCCTCACTGCTCCCGGTGTCCTGGATCCGTTCCTCCCCAGGAACTGCTACAAGCAGATCCAGGGTGCCAGACCCAGGGCCACTGGGACCAGACACGTAAATAATTTAGTTCGGAAAAAGCCTGTCGGCTTCCATCTGCCTCAGGCACCTGGCGGCATGGCAGGTCTCGCCTGCATTGCTGGGGCACGGGAACCCACAGCACCCGTCTGTCATCCTTCCCCTGCTTCTGCCCCACACAGGAGCTGCCTCCCTGGGTCAGAGCAGCAGCCAGGGCCTTCCCTCTGCGCTAAAATACACGTGGGGATTCCTGACACCTGAAGGAAATACGCTGTAAAGTGCACGAATTGCAAGAAATGCTAAAAACTCAGGAATCCACCCCAGAAGGACTTGCAGAACTGTAGCTGGGCCATGCACACGGAGCTCCCCAGGCTCCCAGCCTGGCCCCAGCTTTTCCTTACCACTGTCTCCCCTCCCTTTGCTCTTCATCACCTGCCTGTGGGGCTGGCGGGGTCTCTGCAAACAGAAACACCTTGTCCCGTGGTTCAGCCCCCCTGCACCTTTCCCCCCATCCCTGCACCACAGCACAGTGTTTGGGACCTGCACAGATGGCAGGCTTGGAGCAACCCTGCTGCACAGGGCTGGAAGGGGTTAACAGCATGAGATCCTAGCGAACCCAATTTGCTATTTATACCCAGAAGGCTCTTTTCTACCCCCTCCCCCCCCCGCCCCGACTCCGCACCGTCACCCCCCACTGCTCCTGCTGCCTGGAAACTTGGGCTCGCAGCTTCCCTTGTGCAGCACAGGGCGGCTAATTAGCCAGCCAGGAGCTGGAGGAGCTGTGCTGCTGCAGACCAGCCCTAACGAGAGGAAGAGGAGGCACCGCTGGCATGGGCAAGGCAAGACAAAGCACAAAATCCCCCTCCATCCCTCCCGAGGGGCTTTTCCAGCTCCTCACTTTTTCCATGCAGTGAGGTGAGGTCCCTCTGTCTCTCTGGGGAATGATGTGCTGCAGCGGAGAGCTTGGAGAAACCAACGTGTGCTTTGTACCGTGCCTTGCACAGAAAAGCCTTGTCGAGGGTGGTCGAGGGCAGGTCTGGGTCCCCGGGACCCCACAGCACATCCAGGGCACCCGGTGGTGGATTAGGGAGAGGTTGCCATTTCCCAAAGCTGCGTGTCCTTGCAGGGAAGTCTTGCTTTATCGAGGAAACTTTGGCTGCACTTAGCCCTGGAGTTTTAACTCCCGGTACACTCAGTCCCGAAGCTGTATCCTGCTCCTGCCTTGGCTCTGGGTGCTGAGCTGAAGTGGTTTGGCTGTTGCAGCTCTTCCTGACTATGGTCAGCAACAGATACTTGCAGGACCAGGCTATATTTAGAGTATCTGCTCCTTCTTATACCTTCTCAGCTCCTGGCAGCCATGGGCATTGGGATTTCCCCCAAGCAGGGGATGTATCCAGACCATCTGCCTATAGTTACGCTAACCCTGTGCACACCGAACTCACCTGATCCCTCATTGAACTCTTGGGCTCCTGCAGGATTCCAGGCACAATACCCCAAATCCCTCTTGGGTGAGATAAAACAGGAGGAAATGTGTTTCTTCTAGCAGACGAAAGCAGAAAAGATGGGATTATGTGTCAGAGAAAAACAGGGACCAGATAGCTGTGTCGGAGTGCGGGGGATGTCTATGGTGACCAGCAGTTGGGAAAGATAACCAGGGAATAACATGAGAAAATAGCGTCAATAGACAAGACCATGGGAGAGAACAAGAGGAAAGATGCTGTCCGGCTCCATAACCCTCCTTTGCCACTCAGCCTGGCCAGGGTGACGTGATGGTGCTGGCACCGTGTCCTCAGCTGTGGCTGGATCTGCCCACCAAGCTTGGAGGGAGGGGTTAGGACCACTTAAGTGGTGTTTGCTGGGCTGGGAGATAAAAGCAACGCAGCACAGAGTCTGCACTCAACACTGAGGTTTGTTATCTCCCTCGGCTCGGACTCAAGTCTGGAGGATGTTTCCATACAGGGTTCAGCTGATTTAGCTGTGGTAAAATGGACTAGTAACAAAAATTCCCACTAAATCATTCACTTGAATGTCTTTTCTTCTCTGGTTTCCAAAGATCTCAAAGATGTTGAAAGTTGTATTGGCCTGAAACCAGGTGAGCAGAGAGGAAAGGTTAAATATGCACAGCCTCAAGGAAATCGGAGCAGAATGTGATGCGTGGGCCAGGGCATGCCGGACCAGTCTTTATTTATACATCCTATCTGCTTCTGTGCCTGGCTGCATGTCTGCCTGCTAAGTTATGAGCAGGGATCTAAGCCTGAACAACCAGAGCCCAGCTGCAGGGTGGGAGTTCGCACCCGGCTGTACCTGGCAAGACAAGGCCGAGGGGAGAGGGTGCCCCGGCGTGATGTGTGGGGTGAGACACCAGCCCTGCCGGAGGAGACGGGGAAAGCGCTTCCTCCAGGGAAACTCATCCCGCGGTGATTCCTGGGTATCCCCAGCCTGAGACCTCACAAGGAGAAAATGAAGGTCATGAGCAGAAAATAAAGAAAGTCCCATGGGTGCCAGGGCTGGCAGCCCGGTGTCCTGGCTGAGCTCTCCCTGCGCCTGGGCGCCTCTCCCGATGGGGCGAGGGCTGGGCTGGGGGCACCCGCAGCCTGTCTGGCACCCGAGATAGCCCAGCAGCTGCCCGGGACCTCAGCCAGGCACCAGCCCCGGGCAGTCCCTGATTTGGACATGACCTTTGAGCCTTGCACTGCTGTCCAAACCTGGGGCCACAGCTGGGGTCCCCTGTCGAGTGGGGACCCCCCACCCCAGCCAACAGCAGTAGCGAGAGGAGGAGGAGTAGTCCCACTCTGCCCTTCCGCAGCATTCCTTCCTGCCTGTGCCCAAAGGGGAGCAGAGGCGTTCCCGGGGAGTTGGGTAGGATCCTGGTGTACCCCGTAACCCTTTTGTCTCTGCTGCAGTGAGGCTCCACGACAGCATCTCCGAAGAGGGCCACCACTACCTGATATTTGACCTGTGAGTAATGGTTGAATGTATCTTAAGCCCACCACCAGCTGCACGTTTCCACCCGGGGCAACGCACCCTGCACCCTCGAACCCCTGCCAAGCTTTCCCCCATCCTCCACCTCTCCCAAGCCTTTCTTGGGCAGGGTTTAAGCCAAGCTTGTGTCCCCCAAGCCAGGCAGAGAGAAGGCCCCTGCCCTGTACCCCCAATGCTTCCCCCATGCACGGTGCAGCGGCATTTCAGGGGGGTTTGCCAGGGCTGAGCATGCTGTAAATCAATCCAGCTCCCTTGCGTGCCATGCGGAGATGACTGAGTGTGACTGTCCCCATTTTCTTGCAGGGTCACCGGCGGGGAGCTGTTTGAGGACATTGTGGCCAGGGAATACTACAGTGAAGCAGATGCCAGGTGAGCGGGGACACACGCCGGGCCATGGAGGGGACAGCAGTTGTCCCCTTCTCCCAAGAGCTGCTCCCTCCCAGGGTCCTGCATGTCTGGCTTTCTGCAGCATAAGCTCCTTCCATGCTGGGAGGTGTTTTACAACCGCTCCACAGCACATGCTCATAAACCAGATGTGTAGTGCCAAAAAAAAAAAAAAAAAGCTCTTTTTAACTCGTTCAGCTCCTGTGCCCAGAAGTGTGTGTGTTGCGGCAAGGCCAGTCCTGCCCTGCAACCCCGCAGCTGCCGGCCACCGCTCACAGCATCCTCTTTCCCCGGGCTGGTGGCACAACTGGCTCCTGACATCCCTGCAAAGGAGGGGGGACAGTGGGTGTCCCTGGGTGGGGGACAGCAGGTGTCCCTGGGCTGGCAGGGGGGAAGCCCAGGCCAGAGCATGATAGCACAGACACCCAGCAGTTCTCACCTTTTCCCCTTGCCAGCTGCATTTCAGTAATTTTCAAGTGTTTCTGTGGTATTTACCACTTGAAAGCATTAGGGAGGAGCAGTCAGGATGGGCTGGGTGGGAGGATGTGCTGGAGCTCCGCTCCCTCCCAGGCTCCCGCTGGCACTTTCTGCATCCCCTGCAGCAGAGGCAGGGAGCTGGGTACCATTTCAGCCACCCCTTTGGTCCTTGCAGCTCAGCCAGGGGACAGCATGAGCCTCATGTTGTTGAGGGGCCAAGATCCGGTCCTCTCCAGTCTCCAGATATCACTGTGCCTCTTGGCTTTGCCCCTCTGAGTGAGGCATAGCCCACACAAACATCCAAGGGGATGGTAAGCTCCACACTACCTTTGCCTGCATGGAAATATCCCTTATTTCTAGGCAGAAGGCAGTCTCATTTAATGGGCTGCCTGCACTGAATCCACTTACAACCCATCCACTTATTAGTGTCATACAAATAAGATAAAATACGTGTAAATAAAGACCTTCTTCCTTGCACACAGCTGTTTTGGAGCAGAACTGATCATCGCCTCAGTCTTTTTCCTTCCTCTCTCACGCATGCAGCAGAGCTGGGGTTTAATGAACTAGATATAGAGCGAACAGACACAGCAAGAGGCACCCGTGTTAGAGGAGCTGGGGACATGGGGCTGAAGTGAAGGCTGGCTCTACGTCTGAGGAGCACATCTGCTCTGCCTGGGTTTGCAGACCACATCTGGGCTGGCATTGCAGCTCCACCACCACTCCCCAACTCCCCCGTGTTGCTTCTGTGGGGACCCCATGGGCTCCACCACAGCCCCTGTGCTCCTGCTCATTGTGGCTGGGTATCCAACAGCTCTGCTGGGGTCTTGCTGGGCTACAACTGCTCTCCATGTGTGGGTGGCTTTCGGTGGAGCAGGATGCTGAGGGGTGTTGCAGGGCTGCTGCTGGGAAACACAATGGGATAGGGGCAGGGGGGGTGCAATGCAGCTGAGCAGAAGTGTCTAAGGAAACCGTGCCTCCCAGACACTTGTGTGAGCTTTCTCCTCTCTCCCGCAGCCACTGCATCCAGCAGATCCTGGAGGCCGTCCTGCATTGCCACCAGATGGGGGTGGTCCACCGGGATCTGAAGGTAGGAGCTGCAGGGGAAGGACCTGTAGGAGGACATGGGGGCTCCATTTGTGATGCAAACCCCTGTGGAGTGATGCCCAGGGTCCTCCAGGGCAGCTGAAACACAGCAGGGAGGAGTGACATGTAGGACCCTCAAGATCATAGAGTCCAACTGGTAACCTAAGTAAACCACGTCCCTAAGAACCTCATGTCTGTGTCTTTTAAACCCTTCCAGGGATGGTGACTCCACCACTGCCCTGGGCACCCTGTTCTGAAGCCTGACAACCCTTTCCATGAAGAATTTTTTCCCAATATCCAATCTAAACCTCCCTGGCGCAACTTGAGGCCATTTCCTCTTGTGCTATCCCTTGTTTCTTGGGAGAAGAGACCAACACCCTCCATGCATTGTAGTTCATGATCCTCTAAGGATCCTTAGACATCATGACACGCAGCAGGATAAACCAGTCAGGGAGCACATCCAGAGCCCTGCCCTTCCTCCGTGCTGTGCTGGGAAGCTCCCCAACAACAGCAGAGCCCAGAGGGGGCTTTCGTATCTCTCCAACCCCCATCTCCTCCTGCAGCCCGAGAACCTGTTGCTGGCATCCAAGCTGAAGGGTGCTGCCGTCAAGCTGGCTGACTTTGGCCTTGCCATCGAGGTGGAGGGGGACCAGCAAGCATGGTTTGGTGAGTAGGACTGGCCCAAGGTGAGGCATCCTCCCACCCTACTTGGTGTGTTTGGCCGGGGGTGCTCCAGGAGGGACACACATTCCCAGGACCTGAACCCTGGGCTGTGGGAGCACCCGAGCAGCACCAGCCTGGGAGGCACAGAGGAGGAGGATGTTGATGGCTCCAGCTGTGCCCCTGGAAACAGCCTGGTATTGATCCGGGGCACAGGCAAACAGCTCCGCAGGGAGTGAGTGAGTCACCAGGATGCCCTGGTGAGCTGGACAAGCTGGTGGCAGGTGCAAACCCCGGGGGAGGAAAGCCTCTTCCATGTGCTGGAGGTGCATGGCAGAGCACCCCAGCCCTCTGCACCATCCTGGGATTTGGCTGCTCTTGCTGGCCACTGGCAGAAAGCTGCAGTTTGCTCTGCTCTTAAGGGTCGCAGAGGTTTTAGGGGGAAGGGTGCCTGTCTCGCTGGGTCACTGTGTGCCAGGACCAGGGCTCTTGGCTCTTGCAGTGCCTGGCCGGCACCAGCCGATGCTGGTGAGCTGTGCAGGGATGGGAGCTGCCCACTGGCACTGTGTGACGGGCTGTCTGTCGCAGGTTTCGCTGGCACCCCAGGATACCTCTCCCCCGAGGTGCTCCGGAAGGATCCCTATGGCAAAGCTGTGGACCTGTGGGCTTGCGGTAAGTCTGAGAGGGGCTAAAATGCTGGGTACAGCTTGGGATGGTCCGCATAGGATGTGGTGGGCTGTTCATCCAGCATGTTCTGAATCGCAGTCACTAGACATGTCTGGGGGAGGTCAGGGAGGAGGGTTTACCTGAGAGGGAGGTGGCACAGTACCCTGGGCTGTCCGGAGAGAAGCACCCCCTTTCCCAGTCCAGTGGCACCCTTCTTTGAAGGATCAGCCTCCTTGCTAAGCACCCAAACCCCCCAGAGAGTGGAGAAAGTGGCCCTTTTCCCCTGTGGTGCACTTGGACTCAGGTGATGGCTCCACATAGCTGCAGCCATAGGGGAGCCTTCTTCCACCCGTGATGGAGAGGAGGCATTGTCCAGCCCTGCTGGGACACCCAGCTTGAGGCTGTGCGTGTTGGCTGCCAGACCCACGTGTTTGGATCAGCCACATATCTCCCCAGCCACTGAGCACGTCAGCATGGAGCTGGACCCACCAGCGAGTCTTCTGCTTTTTAAGCAGGGAGCAAATCCTCTATTTCCCCTAATTTCTCAATTTCTCTGCTTGAGTTGGGCCAGTCCCCAGGTTGGTTCTGCTCGTACCTCCAGCAATGAACTTTCTTGCTGATATTATGTCTCCTCTCCCGAGCAGGCGTGATCCTCTACATCCTGCTGGTTGGGTACCCACCCTTTTGGGATGAAGACCAGCACCGACTCTACCAGCAGATCAAGGCTGGGGCTTATGATGTGAGTGGGTTTGTCTTATTTCCCCCTTTCACAATCTCCCCCCTCTCCTACCATCCCTGTCTTGGAGGCTGCTGCTCCAGAAGAGTAACCAGGACAAATTCGGACAGACGGGAGCAAGTTTCTTTCCTCTGCTCTTGTCACAGGGGGTTGGCCAAGCTGTCATGCCCAGATGCACACAATGGCACATTTCAGGTCCACTTTGCAGGACAGATGGGTCTTGTCCTTGACCTTCCACCTTTCTCCCTCCACGCTTGCTCTCCAGTTTTCCATCTGGAAACTCTTTCAAGTTGCTACTGTCTCTCCAGCCTGTCCCATGGACAGGAGCAAAGGGTTTCAGGAGAAGCAGCCCAAGTGCAAAGAGACTTCTGCTCCTTCCCTCACTTCCTGCCATCTCTCACCCTGGTTTCTTTGCTTTTGCAGTTCCCCTCCCCTGAGTGGGACACGGTCACTCCTGAAGCAAAAGATCTCATCAACAAGATGTTGACCATAAACCCGTCCAAGCGCATCACAGCAGCGGAGGCTCTGAAGCATCCCTGGATATCAGTGAGTTTGGTGGCACTCATTTGTTGGGGTTGAAGGTCTAGAGATGTGGGGGTTCACAGGAGGGGAACATCTCACTGGGGAGCAGGTGTTATCAAACATGCTGTGCAGCTCTTTTCTCCAGCCAGGGAAGTTGGTTCCTGGCATGATTCTTCCCAGTGCTCTCAGAGCAGCCTTTTCCCCAAGGCTTTACAGCAGAGAAAAGCCCGGAGTGTGAATGCAAACAGCATGTCCTGGGGGAGCTGGTGGTGAGAGGGACACACATTCCCAGCTCTGGTCGGGACAGGCTGGTTTCTTGCTGTCACACTGCACTGGGGGAACCTTTCCTTGGGGTAGGTGGGAGCTAGCTTGTGTTTATCCATCCGTACACCCCAGCAGCAATCCCCCTCCACCCCTCGCTGCACCCCCCTGCTCCAGCTGCCAATTTTCACTCTAAATCAGCTCCTAAAGGCAGGAGGAGTCCACAGGCTTAACCCTGGGACCCCACACCACCTGCAAACCCTGAGCTCATACTAAATGTGGCCCGTCAGTCGAGGGGTTAACTCAAGGGGTAGCCAGTTCTCCTTGCAACTCCCCCACCATGAGAGCAGATCCTGCTGACTCCAGAGCTGTGATCTCTTGCTGCCTATTAAAATTTTGTTTGCTGCTGCTGCATGCAGCTCTGGCCCATGTCCTGGCTGCAGGAGACAGCACATGGGTGCATGTGTGTGAGAGGGGGGCTGGGGGAGCCCCTTCCCCCTCGGCGCCAGCTCTGAGCTGGATCTCTCTCCTCCCAGCACCGTGCCACTGTGGCATCATGCATGCACAGACAGGAGACGGTGGACTGTCTGAAGAAGTTCAATGCCCGGAGGAAGCTGAAGGTAACTCTTATACTCTTCAAGCTGGCTGCAAGATGCATGATCAGGTCATTGAGGGGTTTGTTCCCTGAGTGGGAAAGGGCAGGGTGGTATCTCTGGGTCAGTGGTATGGGGGTGATGGGCAGTTGGGGATCCCTGTTGTGAAGGAGGGAAAGGAGACTGAGCGGGATGGTGGCTGCATCTGGCTGGGGTTCCCAAGTGCTTAGAGGAATGCCATGGTGAAGGGAAACACACAGCTGCTGGGCACTGGGGTGAGGACTTTCCCACTGGAATCGGTGTCAAGAAAGCTCCTTTTTGGAGCAGGACATGGATCTGAGAGGCAGAGATGGACCCCTTTGCCTGATGATCAAACCACTTTGCAGCCAAAGTGACCCACAGACAGACAAAACGCTCTGGCTCACCCACACCAGCAGCCTGGGAGCAGGCGCTGGGAGTCGCAGTGTCTCCTCCAGAGCTGGTGGCACAGAACAGGACAGCTCTGATCTGCACCACCGTCAGAGCCATCAGCGCTCCAGGCCTGAACACAATGTGGCACAGAGCAGTACAGCTGCAGGCTACTAATAACATTATCAAGAAAAGAAACTGGCTATAAACTATTATTACTTTTCAGCTAGACAAGTAATCAAATTAGTTCAGGCATACACTTCAAAATACTAATCCATTACTGTAAGCAATTAGTCCAAGCTAATCTCATTATACGCGGAACAACTAGTTAGTAGAGTCAGCTGGAAAAGGGGAGGCATTTTTACGAACATTATTTTGCGCTGGTGATCTTTGCGTGGCTCCCATGAAAAATCTCTGCCCTGCTGCTCTTAGCTGGCACGGCTTTAATTGCAATTAAATCCGGTTCCGCTCCTGGTGGCTCCCCTCGCCGCCAGCTGCCAGGCCCGGCCAGCGGAGTCGTGCCACATCTAGGGCAGGGCCCAACAAGACCAAAGTGCACCCTGGGCGTATTTAATATCCCTTTAATCTTGGGGGGAAGGCAATTTCAGAGAATGCAACCCAATGCCCTGGCTTTGGGGATAGGGGGTCAGGTACCAAGGGCTGCTTTTGATGTTAGGAGGAGAGTATCACCCCGTGGGCCAGTTTCCTTCCAGCAAGGTGGCTGTGGGACAGGTGATAAGCAGAGTTTTTCCTCCTCGAGGGCTGGGGGAAGAGGTGGGAGTGTGGGGGGGCCAGCATGCCCTTTCCTTCTGCCTTCTGTGTCTTTCAGGGAGCCATCCTCACCACCATGCTAGCCACCAGGAACTTCTCCGGTAGGTGCTGTCTCTGGGACTTTGCCTTCTTGTCTTGCAGGGTGCCCAGGACAAACCCATAGGGTCCCTGGAGAGTCAGCTTCAGCCCCAGGTCTCATGGGGGTTCTGAGTTTGCAGTCTGGTGCCTCTGGGGCTGTGTGGTGTTGGGTGGTGGTCTGGGCCAGGTCACCTGGCTGCTGGCTTAGGATGCAAGGGAAAAGGTGTCTGGCCAAGGTGCAGTGGTTTCCAGAGGTTTAGGTTTTTGGGGTTTGTGTGCGCCCACCCATCTGGATCATGCCAGGGTGGGGATGTGGGTGCTGGGGGTGGTCGGGGCTCAAGGAAGCCAGTTCTGTTAAATCTTGGAGACATTTGTGGCTCTGGGAGAGCATCCTCTGCACCAGGAAAGTGTCAGAAAGGTCCCTGGGTGCCACTGCAGGCAGACGGCAGTGGGGTTCCTTGGGTCCCTCCCGCCTTGCCCTCCCCACAGCTGGGGTTTCACAGGCAGGGATCAGTGGGTTCTGGTGGTTCCCAGGCACAGCACCAAAGAGGAGCTGGGTGACTGCAGGGCTCATCTGCTCGCTGTCATCTCCAGCCTTCTCCAGTGCTCGGGGTGGCCTCGGCAGAGGCGAGACAAACCAGCCGAGCCTGGCATGCCGGCTGAGGGGGCTGGTGGCATCTGTTTGGTGTTAGATGGGTGTTCTGGGGTGCTTTGCTATGGTGCCCCAGGAGTCAGGTGTAGCAGGTGGGCAGCGGGGAGGTGGAGGGATGATGGCCTGGCCAGGTGTTGGGGGAGAAGGCCACGGCCAGGGTTGGTATCTGCATTTGTTGTGGAGGGATCATGCTGACATATTTAGCACTTGTGGGCAGTGGGGGAGGCTGGAGGAGTCCAGCAGCTGGGGAGATCTGGTGTCAGGCCCTGAACCGGCTGACACAGCGGACGTGAAACATGAAAGAGCAGGAAATTCAAAAGCATCTCTCATAGTGCTGCTTGTCCCACGCAGAGGCCAGGGGCTCACTGGTTCCTCTGCCCAGGAGAACCGGGAGGCTGGTGGGCGATGGGATCCCATGTGGGGCTGAGCCCACGGATCCCACCCTGCTCCAGGGGGCAGGGGGAACAGGGTGTCTGCACGGCCTGGAGGGCTGTGGCAGTGCCAGCAGCGGTAGGTGGGCACCGGGGAAGGCATCTGCTTTTCATCATTGTCAAAATGTGGGCTGCAGCTGTTGGGCTGGCGGGCCGGCAGCACATGATCCCCCGGCAGCATGGGGCTAAAATTAGAGGGCGGCAGGCGGGCAGCCCATTCCACCGCGCCGCGCTCGGTCACCGGCACCCCCGGCCGGAGCCTGCCTGCCGCCGGACGGCCCCGCCGGCACCCTCCGGGCCACCGCGAGGACTCAGCGTGGCGTTAGGAGACCGGTCATGCCTCTGGCCGGGAGCTGCTGGGGCAGGACGGGACAGTGTTGGTGAGGTCACCCCGAGCTCCCAGGGGTTGCTGGAGAGAGGACGAAACCCACCGGCTGGTCCCGCGCGGTCCTGCTACCCGGCACCATGCTGCTGATCCTCGGCCTCCTGGTCTTGGTGCCCTGCCTGGCTCTCCTAACCTCCTTCCTCCTCTCTCCAGGAGGCAAAAGTGGTGGCAACAAGAAGAATGACGGCGTGAAGGTAAGCCCCCTCCCCACCACCCTCTCCCACCTGCCCTGCCGCTGCTGGGGAGGTGATGGGGGTCTCCATGCTGTGCCGGGGGTCTCCGTACTGCGCCAGCAGTCCCCGTGACACCCTGCACTTTAAAGGGCAGCTGTTGGCCCAGCTGTCCCGGTGTGTCCCCGTGCCACCAGCTCAGCTCCTGCCGGGACAGGAGGCTTTGCAGTGCGGCAAGTGAGGGGAGCAGGCTGGTGCTGGAGGGGTGCATGGGGGGAATTCAGTGCTGTTTCATTGCCTGCAAAATGTGCTCACCCCTTGCTGCCCGCAGGGAAGTGGAGCAGCTGGGCCGGGAGAGGGGACAGGGGGCAAAGAGCGGCAGCTTTGCAGCCCGGAGCCGCTGCATCAGCCTGGCAGCAGCCGTCTTGTGAGATGGGCGACCACATCTCCCAGTCACCCCGGCACATGTCTCACTGGCACGGGGGCTGTGGCTGGTGGGGCTGGGCTTGCCCCCCAGCTCCTGTCCCATCCTGTCCCCAAGGGCTGGTGTGCTCCTGGGTGGCACATGGTGCCTTTAACCCTCTGAGCTGCACTGCCAGCCCCCTGTGCCCAGTGCGGACAGAGCAAATGAACTTGGTGATGCTCTAAAAACAAGCCGGTGCTTGGTGGACCTTGTTTCTCAGGCTGCAGAGCCCTCAGGTGGGGCCACGTGTCTTCTCTAGGACAAGGTGGCTCCTGGAAACGGCAAAATCCTGCTGCTGAGCAGCTTCTGATGATGATACGGAGATGTGGTGGTTAGTGAGCTCTGTCAAACTCCTCCTGAAGGAAGGAATGGCCCATGTGAGGGTCTTTCTCTCCTTCGCTGTTCCCTTCACGAGTACAAGTGATCACCCAGCAGGGCAGGGCTGATGTGGTCACATGCCCCATCGCAGGACAAGGTGCAAGGTGTCAGGCAGAACTTTGGGACCTCATCTGCAGCATGGCTGCTCTTCTTCCTCCAGTCCCTTCATAGGGACCCAGCTGTTGGGCTGTAAAGGGCACAGGGTTTTGGAAGAGCAAAGCCCTCAGCTGGCTTCTCAGTCCAAATGGTCAGTAGAGCCGGAGGTCTGGGGAGGGCTTGTATTTTTCCCACTCCTTTCAGACCCAGCGACTGGGACAGGCCAAGCCTGCAAGGTTTGAGACCATGCACAACCTTCCAAACCTGGGCTCAGCTCTACAACAGACCATTCTGGCCATGCAGCATTATTCTGCAACACGAAGCTGATTGCCTGCATTGCTATGAGAGGACTTTGCTTTGGGCCGTGATGTCAGGATATCATGGGGCTTCCAGGACAGGATCGCTAGTTTTGGACAACAGTGCTGGCACAGAGGGGACAGGTCCAATGGGAGTCACAGCAACCCATCTGCCAGCCACTGCTGGCCTGTCCTCTGCTGCTCTGAGGTCCTGGCTGCTTCTGAAAGTCACCTGAGAAGTGACACCACAGGTAGAGCTGACTTTGTGCGGGCTGCTGGAGCACAGGCGAGAGCGATCAGGAGATGCATTTTTAAGCTGTAAAAGGAGAGACTGGAGGATGGAGAAGCTTCATCATGCATGGTCCTGAATCTAAGTTTCCAGCAGAAAGGGACAGCCTTGAATTTCATCTCTATCATCACAGGGATGGTGTGGTGACTAGCCACACTAGCTAACAATGGTCCTTCTAGGTCTTCAAATTAGCTTTGAGGGCAGAGGTTATCCTGGGAAGAGGGGCACTTGCTGTCATAGCAAAATACCTAGTTTGGGTAAACAGCCTTCTGGCACACCACTGAAACTCAGCAAGGAGGGCCTGGTTTCAGAGCAGGATCAGAGAGGCTGGTGTGTATCCCCAGTCCTTAGCCCCTCACCGATGAGTAGGGAGCAGTGAGTGAGCCTTCATCCTGAGTGCAGTCTACCAGCCAACACTCAGCTCGAGAGGGTGTACGAGCTCTGGAGAGTGAGTTTGCTTTTTTATTGCCCCCTTTCCAACAAATAGAGGTGAGACAGCCTGGCTAGATGGCCAGGAAGGTAGGGGAAGAGAAGATGAGGTAGAGGCAAGCTCATTCCCAGCAAGTTGCTTGTGTTGGGCACCTTCAGCGTTACCATTCCCACCTCTCATTCCCCTGCTCAGCCTGGGAGCACTTGCAGTGTAACCAGCTCACAGGGGCACAGAGACACTGGGTGCTCCAGGACAAGCTTTCATGGCCCACCATGGGCAGCTGGCAGATGCCAGGGCATCCCTGAGTGGTTCTCATTTATTTCTATCCTGCTGTAAAAGTGAGGCAGGAACCTGGAAACCTGCCGTGGGTGGGAAGGTGAGAAGGAAACGGTCCTGTCTGCTCAGAGCAGGGCTGTAAGTCAAGCCGCGTGGTGTGGTTCATTGTTGGAAGACTTGGGTCCCCATTTGGAGAAACCTGCTCAACTGACCATCCCCATGAGAGCAGGCAGGTCCCAGGCAGCCACCCCTGCTGTTCCTGCCCAACACTCTGTAGGTGGGCAGCAGGTAGCTGGTGCTGCCTTCGCAGCCCTTCAGCACTGGGATGGTGCTAGCCTAGGCTCAAAGGGCTCAAAGCTCACCCTCCCAAGGAGATCTCTCACTTACTAAAAGCATTCATGGGACCAAAAATCCCCTTTGATCCCTGCTCTGGGGTCTGTGCGAAGTCTTCTGGTCCCAGCAGCTACGATACCTTCACTGCCCTGTGTAGTGTCACATCTTGTCCCATTGTAAACTAATGAAGTCACTGCCCCATGTCACATCCTGTCCCGTCCTAAATTAATGAGCTCACTGCCCCATGTTGCATCCTGTTACTGTATGTCCAGACTCGACGCGGTCACTGCTTTGTGTTGCATTCTGTTGCGTCTGAAATTTCTGCAGTTTACTGCCCCGTCTCATGTCCTTGGGTAGCAGAGGCTGTCAGTCCTCCCTGCAGACAGCCCAACTCCAGCAGCTCCGTTTCTCATGAGGTTCCTTCCAAAATATTGCAGCTCACTCTGCCCATCAGGACATCTGTTGTTTTGGTGAAAGAGGTGTGAGAATTAACATAGGACCTAGTGAGGAAGGGGAGAGCTGCACTGGCAGAGAGGGAAACTTGGTGATGATGCTGGTGGGAGCCAGTTAGGCTGCGAAAGGAGCAACGAGAGGGGATGGATATCAGCAGTTTTTACACTGCAGCGCACCCGTGCACCCTAACGGGTCACTCCGTGGATTTGTCCGAGCGATTTGCACTGTGTGTGCTGCTTTTCCCTCTGCAGAGCCAGTGCCTCGTTAAATATGCTGGTAAAAGACTTTGTCATTTGGCACTGCAGCTTCCGATTCCTGTGCTCTGGTGTTTCCTGTCACCTGCTGTGATTTATCCCCTGGGAGCTGGAGGTGGAGAAAGAGCATGAGGCTAGTGTGCACGTCCCCCTGTCTCCTGGCTAGATTAAAGATGGAGACAGGGATCAGAGCACAGGAGGGTCCAGAAGTGGTAGTAGATTGTAAGCAGAAATGTGGCTATGGGGTCATGCAACCCAAAAGCCCTAAAGCCTGGTGGTAGTTGTCAAGGCTGGAGATAAATATGTGCATGTGTAAGGTCTTCTCTTTGGAGGAGACTTGTCCTCATTTAAGGCACTGGAGCTCAGGACAGCATCCCACACCGTGTGTCTGCCTTGCAGGGTCGAGTAGCAATAGCCATGCTGGCTTTAAACCAGCCAGCTTAGTACTGGTCTTGGTCCAAAGCTAACTCAGCATCTCCACACTAGTCAGCAGCATGGGCAGATGCTCCCAGAACAGCTCCAGAGTCTGCAAATATCAGTAGGGCATTCACACCAGGTGCAGGGCTGTACAGGTGGTGGAGCTGCCTTAGCTTTTCAGCATCCCGCTCCTGTTCCTGTGAGCTTGCAGGCCTGGCCACACAGCCACCAGAGTGGTCGGTGACTCCCTTTTGGACCAGACAGGTCCTTGGGATGAGCAACACCAGAGACTGTGGCAGATGAGGAGAGAAAGGAGCCAGCAGGAACGCGGGGAGGGAGCTGGCGAGGCACCACCAGCATGGCAGCTAGCGGAACGTCCCCACAGGAGCACCAGGTTGCCCCCTCGCGCCTTTCGTTTGCCCCTCCGTGAGGACCACAAAGGGTGGCTCAGGAGCTGCTGCCTCTCACGTGCCGCTCTCTGCCTTTCTCACTCTGTGTCTCTTCCTGTTCCATCTCTTCTCCTTGTTTTTCCAGAAAAGAAAGTCCAGTTCCAGCGTTCAGTTAATGGTGAGTGTCCTTCGTCTTCCTCAATGCCGATATTGCTGGGCCTCTCCACATGTTCCAGCTTCCCCTGTTTTTGGAAGTTACCTCGGGGTAGGGAAGAAGGGACAGCGGGGTTGGAGGGAACGTCCTCAAAGCCGTATCACCCACAAACCCCATTAACAGGGTTGGTGCAGGCACTTGCTGGCCACCAGCTGATGGGAAGCCAGCCCTGGTTCTTGCTGATGGGTTCTCATGCCGTTTCTCCCAGTTCTCCTGACTCAGGTCTGCAGGCTGCATCGGTCCAAGGAGCCTTGGAGAAACATCTTCCATGCCTCTGCGGGGACTGTATGGTCATGGGACACCTTGCCAACCTACATCGGGGTATTATGGGTAATACAAAAGCAAGGCTCTGCTGGGAAGAGCTAGCAGAGCCATTGCTCTAGCTCCGCTAGCAGAGTCGCCTTGATGGGGCTCCTGGAGAGAGACGGGGGGTCAGTACCCCCCTCCACCCCCAAATCTGTGTAGTTGCTCAGCTGTTTCTTGAAAGAGCTGTTGTCTCAGCCTTCGGTGGTCCATGTGGGTCTTGGAAGCACTCTGTTTTATTGTACATTTCTCTCCCTACCCTGCGGTCAGTGTGGTCTCTCTCACTCCTGCACCAGTCCCCTCTTTCTCATCCCAGCTCCTCCTCGCTGTTTAATTTGTACATCTCTCTCTCTCTTTATCGTACAGTCAACATGGTGTCTTCCACCCCCGCACAACCCCTCTCCCTGCCCCTCCTGCACCACTCCTAGGAACCCACCAAACCCCCCTGGACCTGCCCCCGTCTCTGTCCCCACAGGCATCGGTAGGGAAGGCAGCACCGTTCCTACGAGACCCTCCACAGCCCAGCTCTTGTGCCCTTGGCTACAAGGGGTGGAGGTCAGGGAGGGCTCTGCCAGCGCTGCCCCAGAGCTGTGGTTGAGGACGGGTTGGACCTGCTGGCGTTTTCCTCGGTTTCTGTCCATTGGCACAAGTCGAGCGCTGTGGGGTCGGACTCGGGGGGCTGTCGAACACACGAGCTCCGTCTGGCGTGGGGAGAAGACCCCTCTCACCACCCCGTCTCTCCTTTCTGTTCTTTGCTCAGGAATCGTCAGAGAGCACCAACACCACCATCGAGGACGAAGACACCAAAGGTACTGGCAAGGGCACCTGGGAGGATGGGCAAACTGTTTTGGAGGGGTGCCCTGGGGCCACCCCTAAAAAGATATTGGCTACAGCGAAACCCACCACCATTGTGCTCCCTTGGGGCCCTTCAGAAGTTGCTTTAACTCCTTGGGTAGTTTCACTGCTGGGTCGCTGCCATGAGGAGCTGGGGCACTGCTGGTGAGGATGAGGGGCTGCCAAAACCAGGGATGTTCCCTGAAGGCAGGCGTGGAAATGGCAGAAATCTGCAGGGATAGCAGCCCAGCCACTTGCTCCTGCAGAATAAATGGCCCTTTGGAAAAAAGCCTCCAGGGGAAATCCCTGCCTCCCTCCCTCCCGCCTGCCACAGCCAGCTTTCTAAGAATAACCCAGGGAATAATTTATTGGTGCTAATTTGTAAAGTCTCTCAACGAAGCAATCTCAGCACAAAGCAAGATGGACTTTGGCCTGACATGAGAGTTAATGGGACACTTGTCCTCCCGGAGAAGGGCTCCCCGAGAGGGGGGGCGGAGGCAGGTGGTGCTGGGGAAGTGACAGGGGTCCCTCTCCTCCTTTCTGAACGACTCTCGGGAACATGCTCCCTTTCCTGTCATTAGCCACCGTACAAAAAAGAATTAAGTCAGGCGTGACGCCGATTTGCATTTGAAGCAAAGCCTCCTTAATAAGGCCAGGGTTACCTCTGGCAGCTCCTCCTGCATCCCTGGGAGCAAAACCGGCTCTTGCAGCCTGATCGCTTCCCAGCTGAGCTGGCAGCACCCCAGCTCCCCAGCAGCAGCCGCACAGCGCTGTGCCCTTTGCAGGGTCCCTCCTTGTGTCTCCCGGGATGCATGGCCACATCGCCCAGCTGCCCGCCCCCCAGCTGAGACCCTCTCCTCCCATCTCAGAGGGCGGTGAGAGCATCCTTGGTCCAGCCTGCCCTGGCTTGCCCCTGCTCTGAGTTCACAGGGTAGAAAGTCCTGGTTTGGCACGGCTTTGCAGCCAAGACCAGCCTGTGCAACCTTTCTGGACTGAGGGCAGCTTACCACTCAGTGATTTAACTCTTTTGCTATTTAGGAATATACAGGACTTTTCAGTTTTGCCCCGACTTTAGAGGTCTTTCCTCTCTGGGGATGAAGAGCCCTTCCCCACACCTCTCTCCCAAGTCCCTCTCCTGCTTTTCCCCTGGACAGTTTCCAGAGGGCCCCAATGTCCCACTGTCTGTTTCTAATGAGAAAAAATTACTTCGCCAGTATTGCAGCACCAGCACTTTTGTTTTGTTTTCTCCTTTTATTTTTCTCATTAAACCAACAGTACGGAAGCAAGAAATCATTAAAGTCACAGAGCAGCTGATTGAAGCAATAAGCAATGGCGACTTTGAGTCCTACACGTGAGTGAGCCCAGCGTGGGTTTCGGCTGGGGTGTGGGCTCAGCCCCCCACAGTGGGTGTTCTCACTGTGACAACACAACCTGGGAGGTTTTACTGCTGCCCAGGGCTGGGTGACCAGGTTGACATGGTGGTGGGGCAGGTAGACCAAACAAGTGAAACAGGGGACACCGTTTTCCAAACCTGGTGCTTCTCTCACACTCAGCTGACCACATCTCTCTGGTCTCATTGTCATGGATGAGCCCATTTCCTGGTTTGCAGAAAGATGAATAACTGTAAATGTGATTTATGGTGGAAGAAGGAACATTGCATCCATGGTATCCATTATATCCAGATTGCTGCAGGCTACTTGGAAGCGTAACTGCTTTCTACTCACTGAGCTGATGCTCCTCGGAGAGTGTTTCTTCTGTGTCCAAAGCCTATTTAATTAGTGATTTCTGAGCGAGTGCAGGTCTTCATCCCTGCCTCAGGGAATCTCGGCAGGGATATTTTGATACAGAGCAGAGAATATGAGTTTTTCCCTGCTGTTTTTCTTTCTCGCAAAGAAGACGGCAGTGTTTTTGGAGGTTTAATTGGAGATGGTGGCCAATGGAGAATTCACCCTGCCTCGCTGGGCTCCTGGCTGCCGTTGGTGGGCTGGAGGTGAGGTGGGGTGGGCTTCATGCAGAGTGCAGGGATGAGGTCAGACTTCTGCTCAAATTGCTCACTGGTGCAGAGGCTCCTTGGTCTCAGGCTGAGGGGGGGTCGTCTCGAGCACGAACTGTTTGGGTTTTGCCAGCTCTCATGCCAGAAGCAGTGAAATGACGTCTCCCTTTTTTCTCCCCTTCCCACCTCCCCAGGAAGATGTGCGATCCTGGGATGACTGCCTTCGAGCCCGAGGCTCTGGGCAACCTCGTGGAAGGCCTGGATTTCCACCGATTCTACTTCGAAAACCGTAAGCAGTTCCCTTGCTTCCCAAGGGACTCTTCCCATCTCCCACGGGCCCAGCTGTGCCTTGACTTCCATCAGCTTGCTGGAGAGAGTAGGGTAAAGGTGGCTTTGGGAGCATCTCTGGCTGATTTGGAAGATCCCACCGGGAGGTAAATCAAGCCTGTTAGGTCAGCCGAGGCTGGACCGTACACAGAGGGGTTGTTTGGGTAGCTGCTTTATAGGCGGACCCATCCTGAACATAGCCATGCAGCATTTATTCAGCCCCTCCAAGCAGAGAGCTTAACCCAAGCATCTCCCCTTCCTGACCCAGGCAAGAGCCACCCAAACTCCTTCCCCTGCCTAAAGCTGCCTGTACTTGTCCCCTCTCCAGTGTGGTCCCGGAACAGCAAGCCTGTGCACACAACAATCCTGAACCCCCACATTCACCTGATGGGAGACGAGTCCGCCTGCATCGCCTACATCCGCATCACGCAGTACGTGGATGCGGGAGGGATCCCCCGCACTGCCCAATCCGAGGAGACCCGCATCTGGCACCGCCGGGATGGCAAATGGCAAATCGTCCACTTTCACAGATCCGGTGCACCCTCGGTCCTACCGCAGTAAGCCCTGTGAGGCTCTGGGGATGGGGCAACGGGGACATAGAGGGGATGGTGTGGGCTCCTTGCATGGTCGAGGCTGCAAAGTGGGTGGGATCCTGCCCTGAGGATCTGCAGTGGGGAAGAGATGGCCATGAGATGGCGATGGGGAGAGGGATGCTCTGCCAAAGGGATGGTCAAAGCAAACTCCCTCTCTGCCCGGTTTGTGTTCTGCAGCTGAAGTGCGGTCCTGCCCATGTGGGGTTTGTCACTGACTGACTACCAAGAGGAAACCTCCTCCAACATCTTCACCTACGGGACTTTGGCTGTTGGCTCTGCTGCTTGGTTCCCGCTGGAATAATCCCTTGCTTCTCACTGCGCACACGCAACGGCCCTGCCAGCACTGCACAAGCGTCCCATTGAAACCCCCACCCCGCTGGGGCCGTAGCGCTGGGCCCCCTTCCTCTGCATGAACCAAGAAAAGAGAAACCATGAATCTAAACCTGAGTATCTGGCCGACAAGATATCGTGTGCTGGGGTAAAAGCCTCCTTGCTCAGCTGCACGGTGTTGGTGGGACCCCCCACCACCCTGCACATCTCCTGAACTGGGTTCGGACTTATCATCTGCCTCCATCCCCACTTCTGCTGGGAACCCCCCGAGGAAGAGGAGGGAAGGGGGTCAGTTTTGAGCCGCTCTGTGCCACAACCTCCCTGTGCGCCGGTGGATTCTGCTTTGCTGCTATCGAGGTCCTTGTCTGCTGCCATGGCTCCCGCCTGCTCCTGACCTGAGCTCCCACTTCCCAGCAGCCTTGGCCGGGGAACTGCGGTTTAAACCCTTTGCAAATTCCATATTCCATGTGCCCCCAGGTGAGGAGGGCAGTGTTCGGATGGGTGAGTAAAGGCTATCTGTTTATTTTCCCTTCCCAGGAGTGTAAGTAAGCTCCTTCCCAGGAGAGCGAGTAGGTTTGCACCCCGGCTCCGAGCGGCTGCCGTGCCGAGGGGGATGCTCTCCCTCCTTCCTCCCTTCTCCCCTCGGAGCAAGGACCAGTGGAGCTGGGAGAAGAGAGGAGGCAAAAGGCAACTGCATTCCGGCACCGCATCAGCACAGCCGGGAGCCGGGGCTCTCCCAGACGTGCCGCGGCGATAGCATCGCTCCTTCACCCTCCTCCCCACGCTCCAACCAGTCTGGATCCTTCACCCCAGCACCCAACCCGCCGAGCACCCACCCCTGCCCCTCACATGCAGCACCTGGTGCTCCCCCCGTGCCCCACTCCCAGGTTGGGATGGGGGCAGCCGAGCTGGCCACCGATTCAGGCCGCAAACCTCCATCACCCACACGACTCCTTCCAGCGACAACGAGGAATGCAAGCTTTATAAAGTAACAAAACTCTGCAGAATCTGATTGTGCTTCGAAGAAAACAAACAAGCCTTTAGCTGTCTTCTACTTTGAGCGCATGCCTTTTTATAGGGAAAAAAAAAACCCAACAACCTACCGTGTTATTTCGTAACTTGATTTTGAGTATTTGCTGAAATGGATCTTTATGTAATAACTAGAAACATTCAACTGGGGCAGGGTGGGGGGATTTGCAGGGGTTGCTGTTTTTTGTTGCGTTTACATTTTGGAGAGGGGTTGTGCTGCTGTGATGCTTCTACAGGGCTCCCGTGGCTGCCAGCCCCCACCCCACGCTGTCCCATCCCGTCCCACAGCACCGGGCACGTGAAGGCACCCATGTCCCAGAGACACCCCCTCCCGGGGCACCTTCCCACACCCCACGGGTCTTCCGGCAGGACAAACCCAGGCGGTGGCTCTTGGAGAGCCACCAGGACATGGCTTTCAGGACAGAAGACATGGCCGGGAAGGGAAATTTTGGTCTCACCTCTTTGCCATCAGGTAGAGGTCTGAGGGTGGGTATTTGTCCGGCAATTCTTCCATTTCTTGCTACCTTTTTTCCGACTGGAACCTCTTTGCTCGTTGATGGGAGGCTCCTGCAGCACTGCTGCCCTGGGGGACTTTCTGGCTGCACTCTCTTCATCTGCATGGCGTTTAACTTTCTAGGTGGTGTGTGTGTTGAAAAACAAAGAAATGAACAAAAAAACGCTTGTTTTGGACATAAAAAACAACAAAAAGAAAAAAAAAAAGGAAATGTTTCCTCCATGTAAATTCTGAGCGTGTATTTTGCCTTTTCTGTGGTTATGAATGCTTTGCTCTGTGGAGGCAGGGACAGCTGCTGCGCAAAACACAGCCACATCTTTGCAGGCTGCAAAAATATTTTCCCACTGGATGGAGAGGAAGAAATCCAAACTACTGGGGCATGAACAGGCACTGAAAGATGTTTTGGTGGGTCCCGCTGTGCTGGCGGTGTGATGGTTACTGGTGATGTGTATAAGAGATGCCTTTTTGGGGGCAAATCACACAGATGCTCCACGTGTGCAAATGTGCGTCCTCATGCCCTTGGTGGACCTGTGCTGTTTGACCGTGGAGCTGCGTTGTCTTGCAAGAGATGGCCCCAAAGCAGGGAAATCCATGCAGGGAGAGGATTAGCTTTTAAGGTAGAGTTTGGGTGTTTTTACAGATCTGTTTTTCTTCCTGTAGTCGTGTCATGCTGAAGTTTTTTTTTTTCATTTTTAAAGGAAGGACTCAGCTCTTTCACAGGTCTCTCTCTCCCTCTCCAGAGCTGGCTCTGAAGCCAGCCGTGGTGAGTGTCTCATCCATCTCCTGATGCCCAGGCTCTCCAGGTATCAGGAATATTTTGGGGGATTGGTATGAGATGGATGAGGAAGGAGGAGGTCACGGCAGGGCTCTACATGGGGGCTGTAGAGCATGTGCCACTTCAGCCTGGTTTTGGAGCTGCTGGTAGCTGTGGACCTCGGGCGGGCTGTGAGGGTGAAGCTGCTCCAGCAGCTGCTACTGGAGCAGACTGGGACACAGGGTGCAGTGGGGTTTGTTGGGGATGACAGATATGCTGCTGGGGTAGATACAATCTTGCTGAGAGCCCACTTTGGACAGTCACTGCTAGGGAGGAACATCTTGGTTTCCGATACTGGGGCTTTGAGGTGTCTTCTTGGAGGTGATTTCTCCTCTTTGAGGTTTCTCTACGGTCATCTCTCCAGGGACAGGTTCGTCTGGAGGTAGTTGGATGTCCTTGCAACACCTAAAATGCTCCTGATCCTTTCGAAGGGCAGCAGAGTCTGGGGTTTCAACTCCTTCTAGTCTTCCAGTCAAGCTGAAGCCTGACCAAGGAAGACCCAACTTCCCAACCTGCCCACGCTGGCAGCATTAAGCACCTGCACTTTAGGGTTCTGTTCTGCCTGATTTCTTTTCCCCACTTTGCCCTGCTTCTCCAGAGCAGCTTCCTCTATCCCGAGAACATCTTTGAGCAAGCACTGATATACCACCACCCTTTCTTTCAGTAGTCACGGTGAACAGCTTCTGTCTCGATCTTCCTTCACATTTCCTGATTTCTCCTAAACTTGCAGAAAAACTAAAAAATAATCATCAACTGCCAGTATCCTTCTTTGGGTCACAGAGCTAGGGATGCTGCTGTTATGTCTGTACTTTTAAGCAGTTGGCACCATCCCTGGCATGTGCTAACTGACATCGCCCCAACATTCCCACCATTGTTCTGGGCAAGACAAGGTGCAGGGTGTGTTCCCCATAAACAATATGGACAAGGCCACCTTGTTGGGATGGAGTTTACCACCATGGACCTCCTGTCCCTGTTGGCTTCAAGGCCGGAGATCAGGCTGCAGCACATCTCATATCCCAGTACAGACAGAGCCCGACTCGTCTGGTTGCCTGGCCACCCAGGTCAAACCAAAATCAGAAGTCCTCTAAACTGGTCATCTTTTCCACCTCTTACAGACCACAGGGGATATCTGAGTGGAAGCACTTGCTGTGGTGGTCTGACTCCCAGCTCCATGGCTGGGCTTGGGAGTCACCTGTTTTCCCTTCCTGGGTCCAGCTGCAACATCATCGTTTCTCAGGTCTTGCTGTTGCATCTGCTCTGGAAGAAGAGGCCACTCCTGGGCCTCTACTCTTTGCTGGAGGAGCAGATGCTCTGCTCCATATCCCAGACAGGCACAGATGGGAGAGGTGTCTTTCCCTCCCCCCCAAATAATTACCCCCTCTGCCAGGCACCGAACCCCCATCTGACCCCAAACCTGCCTCGCCTCCCGTTGCCCTCCACGAGTTGATGCCCCCATGGAAACCCAGAGGTTGGAGCAGGCAGCAGCAACCATCTGCTCCCAATTTGAGCTACTGGTCTGCTCTGCCACCCATGGCAGGATAGCTGGGGAGGTGCCATGTTTGAGAGGGCAACCACATAGCCCCGTGGACCAAGAGGTGTCTGTCAGCAGAAGATCCCATAACCACCTCCTCTGCCCATCCTAGAAGCCAGGGTAACCCTCCTTCCCCACCGCAGGACACATCTCATGGTGTGCCTCCCTCTCTTGATGCAACAACCAGTAGAGATCTCACCGTTACCCATTTCCAAAGGTGCAGGTCCCAGCCCATCCGTAGCAGACAGGAAAACCCAGATGTGAACAGGCTGTGGGAACATCAGAGGGGCTGGTGGCCCCCCTGCCATCTGTCCCCCACCGGCTCCCTGCCCCTCGGCTGGATGTCCTTCCCACTTGCAGGTCAACAGGGAGTGGGAGAGAGGGCGGTGGAGGGGGCTGTATTGAGCAGCTCCTTCCTCCTTTGGGTTGTTGTCCCTTTTATCTAACTGTTGCACAATTTTAGGGCTTTTGTAATATTTTTTGGACAAGCAGGGAAAATATGTTAACAGTGGTTTAAGAAAAAGATGATATCTCTCTCTTATATATTATATATATATAAAATATATATACTTACGGGAAGTCTCTATGGAAATATTTATTTAAAATGATTGCAAAAAAATATATTATAATTAAGAGTATACCAAGCTTTGTCAAGTAACAAAAAAATGAGGCCCTGGGGAGGGGTACCTGCCTGTCCCCTCATGTCTGTCGGTCCGTACGGTTGCAGCTGAAGCCTTTCTCTTATCTTTTTTGTAAGTGCACTCGAACTGTTGAGCAGTGTGACCGTGCTGGATTCAGTGGGAGCTTGATGCGGGGGGAGGGAGTGGTTTAGTTTCCTTTTGTGCAGGTCTTTTTTTCTTTTTTTTTGTTTGTTTTGTTTTGTTTTCGTTTTTTGGAACCTGTGGCTGTGAACAGAATGATTACTGCTCAACTCGGATGCTCTATTTGGGGAGGGCAGTGGGGGGTCCGGGAGTGGGGTGGGTGCGGGAGGGAGGGCGAGTGTCAGTTTTATTCTTGGTGTTCAAGTGCAATAAATAGCTACCAACTTCTGAGCATGGAAACGGATGATTCTCCGTCACTGCAGTGACTCAGACCGTCTGCCACCGCCTTGTCCCTCCGTCCCCACGCTCTTGTCCTCGAAAGCATCGCAGCTGGGATGGAGCCTTGGGCAGCAGGTGCTGGTACCCTGGATGCTGCTTGTCCCTGGTCACCAGCATCCCTGGGGCTTCGGGAGAGCCCGAAGCTTAATGTCACCCCCAGACCTGGCTAAGCCCAACTCGGCCCTTTCCCCAGGGAGAGGGGTCTGGGTGCTGCAGGTGTCTGGGAGACCCCATGAGCTGCTTGGGGCTGGCTGGGAGGTGGGAGCCGAGCTCTCACCCACTGGGCAACAAGAGGGTGTTTTGGGGAGCAGGCGCTGCAGGGTGTGGAGTACAGACCCCCAGCCGAGCTCGGGACAGGTTTGGGGGTGTCCCAGGAGCAGCTGCCGGGGGTCGCCCGTGCAGACAGGTGGTACCCGTGGGGCTGGGGGCGGGCTGCGACAGCCCCTGACCCGCCCAGCACACCCGGACCCGCCGCGGTGCCGCTGCTCGCCGGGGTGCCCCCCCATCCCCGACCTGCCATGTGCCGCGGCCCCAGCAGGTGTCAGCACCAGACCGCTCCCGCCACTGCTGTCACCCGCGTCCCCAGCCCGCAACAGAGACCCAGGTACCCCCGGACTGCCCCTGTCCCCCCGCCACCCCTCCCGGAGGGTCTTGCCAAAAGCCTGGGAGAACGTCCAGGGCTCCCCAGGGTAGCGGCGGGACGTGCTGGGAGGACAAAGTGACAGGGGCGGGAGGGGTTGCCATCCTTTGGGGACGTGGGAAGGATGGCATCGGACCCCAGGCCGCCTCGCGGTGTGGGATGTGGATGCACTGCTGGCCCTGGGAACAGGACATGCTGCCAGGAGCCAGTCCCATACCTCCTTGTGCACAGCCACACACGGCCCGGGGGACATGTCCTCTGGCTATGCCACTGCCCTGGCGCTTTTTGCCCTGTGTTTCCACTTGCTGCTGTCAGCTTTGCTCCCCAACACATCCCCCAGTGCAGCCTCTGCTCCATCCTTCCCATCGTTCCATACTCAACACTGACTGATGGCAGCTGCTAAGGGAGAGGATCCAGTGACTACCGGCAGGACTGGGGGAATGTGGCAGGACCACACACAGATAGTAAACAAAGTCAGACGTGTACAGAGAGCAGAGCAGCTTTCTCAGCCCAAGGCACCTCCATCTCTGTGCCATGGGAGGGTATCAGGTTCTCCTGGTCCATCTGGCACATTGTGACTGGCAGCAACACCAAGAAACGCCTGAGCCCATCACCCGCTCCATCACACCATGCAAACCCCCGTGTGTGCCCCCCCAGGGCCAGCCCAGCGCGGGCTCCCCAGCCAGCACCCACAGCAATGTCTGGGCAACACCGTGACCTCCTGAGCCCTCCTGCTCAGTAAATAGTGTCAAGGTTAGAGCGAGGGATTCATTGGGGCCATAAACGTTTATGGCAGGCCCTCTCCACTCCCCAGCCACCATGGCCTGAACTTTCCATAAGCAACACTTTTATGGCTGGCCTCTAATGATTAACCCAGGGGGTTGCAACTGAAGGTGCTTTGCAGCACAGTCGTGCTGCCAGAGCCCCACACACCCAGAGAAATTAGGGGATCTCCATCATCCCTGCAGACTGCAGGCACGGCGGGGTATGGCGAGGAGGGCATGGAAAGGCATCGGTGGTCCTGCAGGGAAAAGGGCAGAGCCAGCCAGGGAGGGAGCTCAGCATCCTTGGGCACAGGGAGATGGGCAGGCAGGAGGAGAAGGTGTCAGAGCTGGCCCTGTACTCTCAGAGGGGTGAAGGCAATAATTTAATCTCCTCCACCGTAGGTTAAAAGAAACCACAGCCTCATGCCAGGATTCATCCTGAAGGCTCAGCTCATGGTGCTGGACCCAGGGCTGCATGGCCCATGGGGTCAGTAGCCCAGTGCACAAGGGCCACATGCATAATCCAGACATAAACTCTAATTTTTGTCTTTATCCTGGGTTTTTTTACCTTTAGTTAACCAGGATGGAGATTTGCAGGACAAATCCCAGGGGGTTATCCCAAGAAGCCCTACTGGATATGACCTTCTTGCATGCTGAGGACTCCCCAGATAACCCACACAGAGGCTGTGCCACACACTGCTTTTTAATGGTGAGTTGATGGTACGTGGGAGAAGGTGTACATGGCACTGGGGTAACGGGGACTAGCAGCAACCTGTCCATAAAACCCAACTAGAAGGTCACTGACACCCTCCCCGCCCCGGCCAGCAGCATCAGCAGGAGATGGGAGAGTTGAGACATGGGCCCTAGGCTGAGCTATCCCAAAATCACGCACAGTCACTCAAACCCAGCCCTTTGCTTTTCCCTAGGAAAAGTGGCACCCAGGGCTAGGGGCAGCCCTCGGATTCCCCTTGGGGATGGGCACAGGTCCTCCTTCGGCACTGGGTCCAGCTGAGACCTGTCCCTGACCTCCTGCACACACAGGGAACAGGTCACCATCCTCTTTCCTCCCCTCAGTTTACCCCAGCCCTGCAAGATCCCCTGACCCACCGAGGTCCATGGGGAACCTACAAGCTTGGAAAGGCCCAAGCTGGTTTGTTTACAAGGCATTCTCTTTTCCCCACTGCTAATTGTTTTTAGCTGCTCATTTATGAGGTCAGATTTCTTCAGCAGGACACTGATTTATGCTGGTTTTGCTGGAGTACCTCCATGTGAACACACCAGCACACACTGTCCCTAGGGCACGGAGGATATTACAGTCCTTTCTCACACTTGTTTGTGGGTTGTTGGAGTTAAATACACACAAGCAGAGAACAGACCAGCTCAGAGGACCTGCTCCTCCCTGGCGACTGCAGCCCAAGCATCCCCGCATGGGGAGGGCAGGGCCGAGGGTGAGGGTAGGAGTGGGGCAGCCCTGGCACTTTCACTAGACACTGTCACACGAACGCACAGACTCGTCACACGGCTTGCCACACTGAACAGAAATAGGTCGAGGGGACTGGGATGGGCAGGAGCTCCATCCTGGTGGGGCCAGGGCGGTAGTGAGGAGACTGGCAGGGTCAGCAGCTCCCAGCTGCTCCCCAAAAGACCCCCCGAGCCATCCTGAAGTGCCGCAGTGCAACCTGTGCAAATTAGGGGGGAATGAGCCCCCCCCAGCCCGCAAGGTGCTGGGTTCCCTCACATCATGGACTCCTCTTCCTCATCCTCCTCCATCTCCCGGTCCACCTCGATGGCTGTGTTCTCATAGCTGGTGATACCCCCATATTTCCTCATGTGGACCATCAGCGGCTTGGGGGACTGGCTGCCGGCCAGGCTCGCCACGTACATGCCGGTCCGGTTCTCCTCCAGCGATGGGCCCCAGTCCATGGTGGGACGGCTGGCCTGCTGGACCCGCTGCGAGGGGACAGATGGGGGGAGCATGGGCACCCCGCACTGGCACCTGATCCGCTCCCCCTGCAACAGCCCACCCAGCCCTCCCGGAGGACAGTGTTCTCTGCCAGCCCTGGGGGAGTGGGAGACCCCCCAGTGAAGATGGGATGGGGCCAGAAGCTTGTGCTGAAACTTTTTGGTAAGGCAGGTCTATGTAAGTGTCCTGCTGCAGGCTGGGGAGGTAGTGCGGTCTGTGAGTGGTGGTGAGGAGGGCTTGCAGGAGCTGGGGGCTATTGTAGGGTTACAACCTGTGGGGGGGCTTAGAGCCGCCTGGGTGAAGGGTTAGCCTCAGCCAAGGTGGCTCCTGGCCAGTCTGGGCTCTGGCTGGGGAGGCAGCAAGTTCTGCTGCTTGGCTGTTCCCAGCCTGGGGAAAGCAACAAAGCTGGGCTGGGATGGCTGTGCTCTTACAGCAGGTCTGCAACCTGCTCCTGGGCAAAGCCTTTCAGCAGACAGATCCTGTCTGCACAGCCCAGCAGCTGCCTTCCCCCCCCGTCGTTGCTCCTGCAAAACGGGTGCAAAGTCCCACATGTCCTTACCCACCCCGCGCTGGGGACAATGTACTTCCCCACAAGGCAAGCCACACAGGTGTGTTTTGGAGAGGGGATGTGCATGACTTGGTGCCTGTCTGGCATCCTGGGAAGGGACACGGCTGGAAATTCCCTGGGACATGTCATCTCCCACACCCCACGGGCAGCAAGGAGGGATGGGGACACACACCTCCAGTAGAGAGAGTGCAAAGATTTCCAGGAGATACAGGCTTGGCAGGGGCTTGTTGTCACCCCTGCACATTTCTGGGGTTCTCCCCAGCAATTCTGGGCCCCAGAACCTCCTACCTCCCACAGTGTCCCTTCTTTTCGGAGCACAGCCACCACCATGCCCACAGGGATCATCAGGCAGGAGAGAACTCCCATGAGGATGCCCAAGATCTCAGCCCAGGCAGGGAAGCGGTAGCTGCCATATTCGGAGGGCTGGTACTTGATGATGTTGTACACCAGGAGAGCCTGTGGATGGGAAGTGAGGTCAGCCCAGATCCCTCTGAAGGTCTCATGCTAAAAAAAGGCCTGGAGGTGATGGAGACCTCCCAGCAGAACCAGAACAGTCGCTGGGGCAGGAGATGCCAGCAGAGAGACTTGTCATACTGGGAGGTCATCCAGGGATGCTGGCACCGCTGCAGCTCTCCAGCACCATCCAACATGTCAAGCTGAGCACTTGCCATCATTGTTGCTGGGGACAGGATCATCCAGCAGGCTCTGAAGTAGGGCCCTGGTTTAAAGCCCAGCATCATGTGGATATCTTGGCAGAACCTCTTCATGCCTGGAGGAGGGAGAGGGAGAGGGACTCAGAAGTTGTGATCCCTCCCCCAGAGCCAGGTGCCTGTACCAGGCTGCCCTGCACTGATCAAAAGTGATGGTTTGCATCCTGAATAGCAAATCCCATCTGGTGCTGTCTGAGGGACTGGGCTCGTGACCCCAAGTATCTCCAGAGAAGTGAATCCAGTGATGGCCAAAAATAAACAAGTGGTGGGAGCAGAAGCGTTTCATTGCCGCTGCTCGCCGGGGTGGCTCCCCGACCTCTCCCTCTAAATCCCACTCCTCATACAGACAGCCCACTCCTCCCTGTGCCCCTGTGGGGACAGACCCCCTTACCATAGACACGTGTCACCACGAGGCAGGTAGTGATCACCACCACCATGAGACCAAAGCCAGCACTATAATCATCCAGCAGGACCAGCCAGTACATCCCACCCTGCGGAGGCAAAGCACAGTGGCCAGCATCTCTGGGACCAGCATCCCAACAACTCCCCACCCATGTCCTCCCACTTTTGGGACATGTCCCTTTCTCCCTTTTGGGGACACTGGGGAAGACAGTGGTCAGGCACCCTCAGGAGACATCACTGTCCTTCTAGGGACAGGAATAATGCTCTTTTGGTCCCCTTGGACCTCACATCCCTGGGAAGCCCAGGCTCATTGATTATCTCTCTTCCACCTTGCTAGCTGATATGAATGCCCACTTGGCCCCTGGTTAATGCACTCTCTAAAATGAGTCCCTAGTCCATCCCCACAACACATCCAGTCCCATATCATCACCTCTGTTGTGAGGATGAGCCCCATCAGGAAGAGGGCGACGCAGATGACAGCCGAGAAAGAAGCTTTTTTTGGCCGTAGGTAGTAGGGAAATTCATCAGTCACTGCTGTAACAATGGTCTCCATAAAGGCAAACTGCACGCAAAGGAGAACAGGGTCCCCTGAGCCCCCAGGGCTGCCTAGGCATTGTGGCTGGCTTGGTGGGCTCTGTCCTTACCTGGCTGTCCAGGCCCAGGGTTAACAGCATGAAGAAGAACAGGAAAGACCAGAATGGAGAAAGGGGGAGCATTGTCATGGCCTGGGGGTACACCACAAAAGCCAGACCAGGACCTAGGGGAGGCAAAGGACAGCAGGGTGAATAGGGGGTGACAGGGCTGGACACAGGGGTGGTGAAGGAGAGGAGAGCCCAGCAGCGTGGCACCACAATGGGGACCTCCAGGGCTCTTGCAAGGTGGGCAGGAGGGATTTTGTAGCAGAGGGTGGAGAAGTGCAGGAGCACCAACCTGCTCCTTGCTCAGGCCTTAATTGTAACAGGTATCACTTGGTGTTGCTCAAATTTTACACAGCAGGAACTGGTTTCCCACTTTCCCTCCCCCTGGCCAGCTGAGCATACAGCTCCATCCCTCACATTGACACCCTCAGACGCCTTCCATCCCATGACCTGAGTTAGCTTCACAGCTGGCCCTCGCATTTTGTGGGGGTTTGTCACACATTTCCCCAACATCCTGGCCATGGCAGGGCACGGGGAGCCTGCAGCTTCTCCAGGAAGGCAGCCCAGGAGGGAAGTTCTGGCAGGGCAGGAGATTCCCAGTGTCTCCATCCTGTGTCCTTGCTCTGGCAGCTGGAGGTGCTATAGAGGATCAAAGAGCTGCCCCACACCACCCCTTCTCTGATCTGTCTGCTCCTTGAGAAGAAGGAGAAAGGGTCTTCGTTGGCCTCACCTGCTTTCGCCACCTGGTTAACAGGGACCCCAAGCTCCTGGGACATGTATCCCAAAACGGAGAAGATGGCAAACCCTGCCAGGATGCTGGTGATGGCATTGCCCAGGGTCACTATGAAGGTGTCCCTACGGAGGAGAAAGAAGATGCTCTGAGTGTGCCACCTCTTTCCCACTCCACACCAATTCACAGTGGCATTGCCAGCCCCAGGTGTCACAGTAAGGTGACCCACTGCAGTTCTCCAGGGTCTCCCTTGACATGTGCTTTCCAGGGTCAAAAGGAGTCTATGAAATGGGGCATTTTGTGGGGTTCTTCCCAAGCTTGCACAGGGGTATGAGCCCAAATGTCCAACATCCAGACTCTTCCCTCTGCTGGTGACCTGCAATAGATGCTGGGGACAGCACAAACATGCAGAACTCTAGTCTCAAACATCCTCAGCCTTCAGCCCAAAACTTCCGAGTCATTTGCTGTGCCTTGATGTTTAAGAGAATTTTCTTCCAGAGATCTTTCCATTCCCCTTAAGCCTGTGCAAGCTGTCAGGTATCTGTAAGGTGCTTGGGCAAAAAGCAGTGCTGGGTGACCCTGTGCTGCACCTTGTTCTTCTGATGGCTCTGAATCCACCCACTGAGGTTTTCATGGCTCCCCACAACCCACAATTTTTATGATGCAGCAGCTGACTCCCACCTGTAGATATTCTGGTGGAAGGTGTTGTATGAGGCAAAGGTGAGAAGGCCCCCAAAGCCTACCCCAAGGGAGTAGAAAATCTGCAGGGCTGCCTCGATCCACACCTGGGGGAAGGAAACAGGTCTGAGGAGAGCAGAGGTTTGGAAACATCCTCCCACAGAAGAGAGAGCTGAAAATAGGCTTCCCCAGAGCCCCTGGCACACCTTCCCCAGCCCTCCAGGCACACAAAGCCCTTTCCTTGCTGACACGCTCACCACTCATAGTGGGTCAGCTGGATAGTGCAAGGGCTAACAGGAATGTTTTAGAGACAGTCCAGCGGGGAATCAAATGCCCTTGTAAACTAGGTGGTCTCTGCTACCGATACTGCCGACCCAAGGAAACTCCTTGCTTGGGAGTTCTTGAGAAAAACAGAACAGCCAAATCCACCATGGGCACCCATCACCACCTCCCAGCCCGTCACAGGGGCTGAGCTAATCCTGCCCATGGTCCCAGTACCCAGCGGAGGAGATGAGGATGCCATCCCCTCGATGGACATCCAGAAACGCAGGAACAGCACTAGGCCAGGTGGGAAGAGCAGTATAGACAAGGTGTGCAGCAAAGACAGATTGCTGAAAGGCAAATACTTGTGGTCTGGGAGCAACCAGAGGGAGGACTTTAGGTTGGGGGGTGACCAGAAAAGGCACCTGAGTGAGGGATCTGCCTCTGTTCCATGCTGGAGGTAGCGGGAGAAGATTCGTTTTTGTGTTTTGAACAAATTGCACAAAATCCTGCTAACCTTGGAAGACAGCAAGTGATCAAACTGGGGTGTGAGGTAAAACCGGATCCCCTTCCAGGCCCCCTCCAGGGTCACACCACGAATAAGCAGCATCACCAGGATGAGGTACGGGAAGGTGGCGGTGAAGTACACGACCTGCAGGAGAGCAGAGCCAGCTGGGAGAGCCGGGAGCGAGAGCAGAGCTGTCCCTGGGGTGGGACATCACATCACCCTGCAGAGCTGGGGTCCTCGGGATGCAGCGGGGACGGTGGTGTCAGCCCTGCCGTATCTGGGTGCACAGGTCATCTCCAAATTGAACTGTGTCCAGCTGATGTTGTTTGTGGGTCTTACTTTCCCAGGTGTGCAGAGAATTGCAGGCACTGGTGGGCATCACTGTAGATCCCCCAGAGACCAACCAGCCCTTACCTTGCCAGAGGATTTGACTCCTTTTAGGATGCACAGATAGACGATAGTCCAAGAAAGGAGCAGGCACAGACACAGATTCCAGCGGATCCTCCCGGGATCTCCAATCCCAGAGCTCCCTTGGATGTGCAAGACGTACCGGCTAGGGTGAAAGGAGAACCACAAGTGAGCAGCCACGGGCACCCCCTGCCATCTCCCAGAGACCCTCTCTGAACCTGAATCTGACAAGACCTCTGCTGCAACAATAACCTTGTCAAAAATCCCAGCAATGAGGGAGCAACAAGGCACTAGCAGGTATTTGATGGGAAGGTAGAGCAGTTGGTGTGATTTCTTCACCGTACATTCAAGAACCCAGAGAGAATGACTGGTGGCTCGGGAGAAGATTCCCCACCTGTCTAGGCATAGGATGCATTTCAGTCTAACATGTCTCCAAGGCGCGCAAAGCAACGCTAGAACATGGGAACCTCCCACATCCCAGGAACGTGATCCCGAGCGCTAAACTGAGATATCACACACAGCTGACCAGGAGAGCCCATCACTGCACCCACAGCACCTACCATGAGAGCCCAGCATGCCGTGAGATGTGCAGCACAGACCTTCACCCCTCATCCTGTCCCCATGCTCTCCCTGTATGGATGCCAACCATGTCCCCACAGCCAGGTCAGGCTGACCTCTTTACCTCCAGTACTCCTCGCTGGGGCTGACGGTGTTGGTGATGTTGACGGGGAAGGTGGCGTTCCCTGCCTTGATGATGTGGTGGTCCAGGCACAGGTCGGTGTTCCACCAGTTGCCACAGTGCTGCCAGGGCAAGTCACTTGTGAGGGATGCAAAGAGGTAGAAGAGAACATAAGCAATAATCATATTGTAGTAGATGGCCACCAGGGAGACAATGAGGATCGTGCCCATGCCAACACCTGGAGGAAGGAGAGGATAAAGGAGACGTGAGCCATCTCTCAGGAGTGGAGCACATCCAAAACCAGGGTCAGATACTGGATCTCAGTAGCCAAATGTTTAACCAGTCAAAAGTTCACTTGGGGGAGCCTCATTGCCATTATACCCTCTGGACATGCTGTCTCTGTATTGACAATCTACTGCATCATACAGATTATTTTACTCCAACTTAATGTTAAGAATAAAAGTATTTGATTTGACCTTTGTTTGAACACTTTATTCTTACCTTTGTCTTTAACAGTCGTTGCTTAGCTTTGGTGCTGTATTTTGTATGCTAGCAGGCTTAATAGTTTTCATACAATTTCTAGAGCTTATAGTGGCATCCAGAGCCTCTGTAAACTGATAGATCTCATACATATCTTGCAGCTACTGAGACAGCTAACCCAAAGGTCCAGCCTTCTCCACCTTCCCCCAGGATTTAACCTTTGATTCTAATAAGAGTTTTGAGGGTGATGGGATGGTGCTGCTGGTCCACGTCCTGATCAAGCAGCTCTTCCAGAGGCCACACAGAAGCTCTGGACTTCACTCACGCACCTTTAAAGAGGGGGCTTATCTTCCAGACAGCAAGTGGCCCCAGGCTGGAGAACTGGCCAAGTGACAGCTCCATGAAGAAGATGGGGATCCCGCAGATGGCCAGCATGATGAAATAAGGAACCAGGAAAGCTCCTACAAGGAGCAAGAAAAACACTGTAAAATAACACAGAGCAAGCACCTGAAGCCTGCCTATGACAGGGAACAAAGTTGATTCAACATCTGTGGCCCTGAGGGATCTAAGCTGAAATCTGGAAGACAGCGAGGGACAGCAGGTCACCATTAGTGAAGGAGGAAGTAGCTGGGATTCCTCTGGTGCTGTGCTTCCCCCTTGCCCCTGACTCCCTCTTCTCCTTGAACCTTCGGCAAATACTGTGAAGTTCTCCAGTTATTAATGCATGAGACAAGCAGTTACTATGGGAATGGTTGAACAAGCTGGGCACTTTGCACCACCATGGCTGGATGCTTGTATTGCAAAAGGCTCACTTTCCTCCTTCGATGCCTGGGAAGCATTTGCTGGTCCCGCTGGGTCCTGGAGGACACCAAACTAAGAAGCTATTGGAAACCAAGGGGGGTGCTCAGGTGGTATTCAGTCCAGCATTGAGTTGGGGATGTCTCCAAGCCCATGAATGCAGACATGGGCTGGTGAGCCCCTTCTGCACATGGGTACAGGTGTTTAATTCCCTACAGTAAGAATGGGGGGCAGGAGAGGGCTTCCATCCCACAACAACAAACACCACTTCCCAGCTCTGAGAAAGGGAAAGGGTATCTCTTAGAGACACGTCCCACCAGACTAGCTCAGTGAGGGAGAGATGTGACTACTCCAAAGGACGAGTGAGTACCTCCTCCATTGGTGTAGGCCCTGTATGGGAACCTCCAGACGTTTCCAAGGCCCACGCAGTATCCGATGCAGGAGAGGAGGAAATCCAGCCGCCCCGTCCAGTTCCCTCTGTCCTCCGGACACTCGGAGCCCAGGTCCCCGTCCTGGCTGCTGGGGCTCACCAGGAGCTCTGGTGTCACCGGCTGGGTGAGAGAACATGGATGGGAGAGGGCAGACAGGAGTGGAGGAAAGAATAGAAGTGGGGAAAAGAGCAGGAGACAGGGAAAGAACACTCAGAGCTTGGATGTTAATTTGTGACCCCCGAGACATCTGTCCCTTGGGGACATGCCATCCCAGCAGTTCTCTAAGCACCACCCCAGCTGGATGTCCTGCTGAGAAATGAAAGAGGATAAATGTGATCCCACATGGCCACAGCTCCCCTGAGAGAGATGAGGTGGCCCAGGTTCACCCTGGGAGGCCAGGACCCATCCTGCAACCCCTGTTCCCCAATAAATTCTCTCAAGGGGCCATGATAAAATTTCCTGACCTCCTGCAGATCATGGGCTGAGGACAGCAGGGGAAGAAGCACCGCCAACGTGCCAGGGAGTGTGACACCTCCAGCCCCTGCCTTGCCACGCACTTGGCTGGCATTAAATGCGCCGTGTGTTTTTCACGCTTTTCCAGCTGCCAAAAGCCGGCACTGTGGGGATTTAGAGACGTGCTCCCAGTTGTCTCTACTGAGGGAACTCCTTCCAGCGTTCCTAATCTGCCCTGGATCAGTGAGGCACAGGCAGCTCTTCATCAGACAGGGGATTAACAACTTCCCTCCCTCCCCGGCTGCCTCAGCTCTGCAAGACGGAGGTGCGAGTCCTGCAATACGTTTAGTTTGGGATGAAGCACCAAGAGGGCTCCTTGGCGTTTGTGTGTGTGCACATCAGGTCTGCAATAAGATATTGGGTCTGTCTGAATTTCCCAGGCTTCCTGGCTCTGCAAGAGCGGGGAAAGCATCCCCACCAGCTCCCATCCCACTGGCACTCACCAAAGCTGAAAGGTTCAGCAGATATCCCCTCGGCAAGACAGGGCAGCAAAAAGGGGTGGGATGAGGATCCTACCCTCTGCTGCTGTGTATTGCTGTGCCCCTGCCTGGGGATATATGGGGTTTGGCTCGTATTGAGGCACAGAGACAGAAGGATGCTGTGGTTTCTGCTAGCAGCACCAGAACCAGGGCAGAAGGAGCCCATTTGGGATCCTCTCCTTCTTCCCGGACTCCTAAAAGTTAAAAGCATCCATCTCTGTGTCCCTGAGTTCATGCAATTGTAGAGAACGAGCCTGGGGAATGTGGTTGATGGACACTCAGGGATCAGCCAGAAGGAGGTGCGGGTCCCCCCGGTACCAGTGTGCACATCTGCTCAGAGCCCACAGCAAACTCTGTGCCCCCAGAGATCAGAGCTGGCTGTTGAGCAGAGCCCAGCACTGCCATGCTGCAAACCCCCGGGGAGGTGGCAGCCACCTCCTCTCCTCCTCTTCCTCCTCTCTGGCCAGACGGCAGGATGCTCCTGCTGCCGGTTCCCATGGAGACCTGCTGCCGATGGCCACACGCTCCCCCCTTCACAGGGTGCACCCCACTCCTCCACACACGCGCCACTCGCAGCCCGAAGGCACCGAACACAGAGGCAAACCCGTCTCCACCTGGCATGCAAACCTCTCGAGGGACAGGAGGAGCTGGGGCAAACTCTTCCCAAAGCCAACCAGAAACGCACAGCCTGAGCAAAGGCGTCACAATAAAACCACCACTAAAAGCCCCTTCCCACTGGATGCCACCGTCACAAGGCAGTGGCCAGAAGAAAAGCTTCAGTAGCACAGGTTGAAAACTCAAAATGTGACCTAAATATAATACTGTTGCTATAAAACCATTGCTACCCGGCAGCCCTCCTGCAGCTGTTTAACGCAGCTCTCCAGCTTAGCAACTTCTCCAAGCCATGGCCACGTCTGCTAATTAACCCAGTGTGCACAGCGGGCATGACCTGCAGCAACCCGTGTTTGCAGGCAATGGACAAACTGCTGTGCAACATCCCCACAAAAAGTTTCAGCAGATCGAAGCTGTATTCACAAAGGTCTCTGCCAGGTCGGGACAGGAGCTATGGGGTCGCCACAGTTTGGTCTTCCCCCAAAAACGTTCCAGTCCCTCACAGTGCCCAGGGAGCTCTCACTTTCCAGGTTTGCATCAGAGAAAAACAGCAAGTAGGCACGCTGGGAGATCATTAAATCCTCTCACCTAATTCCTGCACCTCTGCCTGAATCCTAAACAGCTGCAAGAGGGGATGGATGGAGCTGCGTGACCTGAGGAAATGCAGGTGCTGGAAGTCAACACAGAAGCAACAAAAAGAAAGGAACTGTCAGGACCTTTTCCAAACTATACGAAGCCTGGTCCCCATCTCAGTCCCCCTTTTCAGAGGCTATGGGATACAGTTTGTCATTTGTATCCTGCTGATGACTGCCCCCTCTTATTAATATCTTCAGCTGGAGCTCTGCAATTTAAATTTGGGACTCCGTGGAAGAAAGCACAGACTGCTTAGGAGAGGCATAGACCCCAAGGACAGTGACATTGCGGTCTCCACCACAAAACGTTGGGGAGGCATGGGCCAGGTGCTGCTGGAAAACACATACACAGGCTGCTCCACGACTGCAATGCCCAAAAAATGCCCTAAATCATAGTCTTTCCATAGAAATCACAAAACCTGGCCCGTTTGCCTGACTTAAAATGATTTTCAAAATGCAGTATTTAGGGATTCCAGCCCATCTTTGTCCCAAATAACAGACAGATGCACACCTCTCTGTGTCAGGCTGCTGGAAATCTCACATACCAGCTCAATCCCAGCCCTTTTTTTAGGATTAATGCTCCCTTTCAGCCTTTGTCGTAACAGGAATTTTCTTTTTCAGCAGCGGCTGAAGTGCTCTAGTGTTACAATATTGCTCTAGTGCTTTCCACCATCAATTGCCATCTTTCAAACTGGGCTCCTGTCTCGCAGTTATAAACAGACGAGGACTAACCGCTCCCTTGGCAACCACGTCCTCTTTGAGCACGGCATCACTTCCCATTATTCACCAGAAGATGCTCCCAAAGAAGTCAGGAAAGCAAAGGTCACCGAGGAGAAAAAGCACTTCAGTCTGTGCCAAGATAAGAGCTGGCTTCCATAAGGAAATTGCACTATGCTAATTATTTTCTGTAAACTGATTTACTTAAACCAGTGCAAAACTCAGCTGTATGTGTGAAAAGCTAGCCGGATTGAAGTTACTTTTTAATCATATTTTGTCTCCATTCAAACTGGCATTGTGGGATTATTTTGTCAGTGTTTTGTGCATGGACCACAGCCTTTGACTGGCAGAAACGCCACCCAATGCCAGCTTTCTCCCCTGCGGATCCCAGCCATGTGCCAGCGCAGTGCGTCTGTAAAGTGTGAGTCACTTCAGATTAGTTTGATTTGCTTGTTAATCTCTTAACAAAAAAAAGCCACAAACAACCTAAAGATTAATTCAACTGCAGTATCACTTGGAAAGTGAAACAAATAAAGCATCTCTGTGGTGTGGAAGAGCCCCTCGAAAGGCTGTGCTGACACCGGTTTCCCCCAGCACATGCCAGGAGAGGGAGCAAGTGATGCTGGAGCCAGCACAGGGAATCGGAGGGCAGGAGGTGGCTGAGGCTGAAGCAAACTCATTACAGCGATGTCCAGAGCACAGGGAGCATGCACAGCTGCAAAAGCTTACAGCCCTTCATCCAAAAACCCCGAGGAAGGGGCAGAGAAGGTTGGATGCAGTTTGTGGCAGGCAGGAGGATGATGTTCAGCAGCACAGCTCGGAACGGGGAGGGTCAGCCCAAATCCTGGCTCCCACCAGTGGTCTCCATGGGCTTTAGTCCATTTCTACCAAATAACCCCAACAAATAAATAATCAAACAAATAAAAAAACACCCACTCAGCTCTTCCGGCAACACTATTACGCAAAAGTCAACCTGAAATCCTTAGAGCCTGAGGAAGATCTTTTCTATTAAAGAGGAATTTCCATATGTCTAAAACATGCCTGGTGAAAAGGATTAAAACTCCCGGCTCACAGATAGGGAGCAGATCATAATGAGAGGGAGGAGGCTGTCGGGGTCCGGGGCAGGGGCTTCAGCTGGGGCTGTGCAAACTTCATCAGCTGGGGTCAGCTCCGGGCAAGCCCGATGTCAGCGTTGGATATGGTGGTCCCAAGGTGCTGGGTGGCTACGAGCACCAGATTCTCCTTCTAGAGCTTAGCAAGAGTATTTTTTGGGTAATGAAGGACAGCAGGGTCTCAAGCAGCACTGGGAATGAGGAAAATTACTCCGGAGACATCTGCTTTTCATTCCAGCTGATTGCTGTGGGACTAAATGAATTCCTGAATAAACGCTAAACAGGAGAGAAATTCTTGCAAGTATCTCAAAAAGCCTTGGGGAGGGGAAAAGTCAACTTTTAACAGATCATGCAGTGACGGAGTCATCTGAAAAAGCAATTTGCAGCAAAAAGGAGGAGAGGGAAGAGCCAGATGATGCTTCCAAACAACAGCGGAAAAAGGCAGGCAGCCCTGAGGCTGACTGGGCCATCAGACAGCTGCTGGCTTCCACCAGGCCACTGCCGGCTTTTTACGTCATGTCCCAATATCATTGGAATTTCCTGGCGGGGATGAAACTCATCCGTCTGAAGGCTGGCACAGGCTGGCGTCACCCTGCCTGTGGGGTGTGGGCATGGTCTGGCAAAGGGCAGAGCCGGGGGGGCTCACAGCACCAAGTTGCTGCCCAGGATGCTGCCAGTAGCAGCAGCATGTCCCCACAAAGGAGTTGTGGCTGCCAGCCTCTGCCACCCTGACTTGGGGGGAGATGGGGATCCAGAGAGCCTGGTAAAAGCAAAGTGGCAATGTAGGGGAATCTAGGATAGGAAAGCATGAAATCTGGGTTTAAAAGGGTTTCCAGCAGGGTTTAAAAAGGGTTTCTAGCTTTGCCAGCTGCCAAAGGGGAATTTAGGGTCCAGCACCACCCAAACCCCTTTAAATCCTATAGAGGAGGAGGCAACCCCAGCTGCAGGTGGGAAATCAACTGCCCAGCTCCCTGTGCTGACCCCGGTGTGGGGGGAACCCCAGAGAGTCCCCAGGGCTGTTGGGAGCAGCATCCTCAGGGAACCACTCCACGGGGAACCGGCTCTGCCCCCGGTGCCCACCCACAGCCGCCAGACACCACGTGAATCACTGCAAGGGAGGGGTGGTGGGGAGCACCCCACCAGCCAGAGCGGGCAGCGGGCACAGGGACACTGCGATCTGCTAATTGCAGCAAGGCAGGGCAGTCTTTACAAAATACCCCCCATCCCTCTCCCCATGACCCCCCCCGCCACACTATCTCCCTTCTCAATCCCTCCCAAGGAAAAGTCTGCCAGCTGCACATGGAGTCTCCCGAGGCTGGGAACCGGGGGGCGATGAGCACGTCTTGCCCCCATTCCCAGCCCTGGGGGACACCCCTGCTCCCCAGCTCTCACCTCCCGGAGATGCTGCTGCCGAATCTTCTTCATCCCAGAATCCTGTTGCTATGCGCTCCCCGCTCCGACACTTGTTCCTCTCGCTTTCTCCAGTGATAGGGAAGGAGAAGGGGGAGTGGGCAAAGCGATGACAGGCTAGGAGGGGTGCCAGGTGCGTGCCAGCCGGGTTGGCAGCGGGCAGGGGAGGGTCGGGGGGAGCAGGGCTGGAGGAAAGGGTTGCCTGGGGTTGAGGATGGCTGCGTGCTGAGCAGGGAGGGAGGAGGGACGGCTCTGGGCAGGCTGGAGAAGGGCTGTCTGTCAAACGCACCCCTGCCGAGGGGGGGTCCGGGACCTCAGCCCCCCACCGGGGCCGCGAGGCAGAACGGCTGCTGCCTTACTCATGCCACGAATGCGTCAGGTCTCCCAGGGATGGACCTGACTTTGCAGGCACCTGTCACGGGGCATCCTAGGGGTCTCGTGGGCACCAGGCACGGTGGCAGTAGTGCAAGTGCAGGTGACAGAAGCTCCCGGCATATTTCCAGCCAGCTCTGAGCTGATTTTCCCTATAGCAGGACATGGATGGAGCCTGAGCATGTCGGAAGTGGCTTCTCCCCATGTGGCCCAAACCCAGTCACCAGCTCAGGGGAGGGGGATGCTGAACGACCATCATCAGTCCCTTTGAGTAGGAGCAGCTCATCCTGCTGTGTTGGAGGCAAAAACAATCCTTGGGCAGGCCCCAGGGTGGGCAGCTGCGTCCAGCATATCGTGGGCACAGCACTAAAGCACGGGTCATATCCCCAGGATTCAGACATCCCTATTGAGTCATCGGTGGGATCCTACAGCCCCAAAGCCCAGGGCTGTGTGGGCTTTTCCCTGCTGTGTTCAGTCAAATCCCCAACGAGGTGGCAGAGAGCTGGTCTGTGGGCTCTTCTCCTACTTTTGTGGTGTGAAATGTCCCCTGCAGGGCTGCAAGAGGGGACAATCGCACGTGTCCCGGGGCAATGTGGTACCAGGAGAGCTTCCGTCTGCTTCAGGACGCACAACAACGGCTCTTCCCCTTGACAATATCCTCTTGTCCTTCACTTTCCCTCTGGACTGTGTCCAGATCTTCAGGGTGTGTGTGTCCCTTTTCCTTACAGATGCCCTAGGGTGCTCCAGCCTGCCCCAGACCTGTCCCCCACTGCTTTGCTCGGGTTTAAGGCTGAGCAGGCAGCACTGGGGGTGTGGAGGACAATAACAGGGCTCAGACTGAGAGGACCCAGTTTGCCCAATACAAAAGGAAATCTCCCTGACATCTACTAGCAGTCATGCTCCTACGGGCCTCCAAGCACTTCTGAAAACCTTCCCTGAAAGAAAACGGATCCTGAGCATAAAGGAACATTTCTGCAGAATCCAACACAATGAAGTGGCTGAGTGTTTGCACAGTGGGTCTTTCAGAGCTAACATTTACCCAGATTTCCCAATGGTAAAGGAGGAAGGACCAAACTATATAACCCAACAAACATCTTATTTTCACTCACAGCTTCCTCAAAAAAAAAAAAAAAAAAAGAAAAAGTCTTTGGGAATTCACCCATCCAGGTTACACCTGCCTTGGACTTACCTATCCCCTTCTCCTTCTCCCAGGATGCTGCTGGGGGATGCTGAGCTGGGAGCTGGCCAGGCTGGTGGCTGAGAGCCACATCAGGCACCATCCCAGCCTCACCCTTCGTGCTCAGGGCAGGGATGCTTTGTTTGCCTTTCGTGCCTGTGTGATCTGAATCACCCCTTTGGCTTTTTCCCTCGGGATCCACTGAAAGAGGAGCGTCCCACAGCCACAGCCACAGCATGGGAGGGGAGAGGTTGGTGCTACCTGGTTACAGCTGCCCCAGCCCCATGTTGCCAGCATGGACTGAGCCCTGCACAAGCCACCCAGCCTTCCCTGGGTGGACTTCAAGCCCCCGTCTTCTAGTCTCCAGAGCAGTATTTGGCAGCAGAGACATCCAGCGCTGAGGCTATCCTGAAATGTCCATGTCGATACCGCTGCCAATGGGATGCTTTATTTCGGAGCTCCCTTTTCCGGTTCGGCTGGTGCTGCTCTGGTAGCACCACCAGCTCTCCATTGCCTGGGACTGCTGAGGAGTAGACACCCCACCCCGGGCAGCTGGGGTGCTCCAGCATTGCTTTGTAGAGCTGGATCAAGTTTGGCATCACCCTGGAACTGCCAAGAGACCCATCTCCTGGAACAGCACCCACCAGGGGCAGCAGCAGCCAGAGGGGAGCTCCTGTGAGGAGCAGCGCAGTCCAGAGACCCCAGAAAACCCAGGAGAGCTCAGGCAGAGGATGGCAGTGCTGCACAGCTGCCACCGTGCCCCCATCCCCAAGCACCAGGCACTAGGGAACACACACGGGGCTCACAAACATTTTCTAGCAAGCTTTGCCTTCTCCCACCCCACCCCTGAGCCACCCCTGGGACATCCATTAAACCTTTCTCTTCCCATGGGCTGAAAGCACGGGTGCAGTGGGGTGGTAGGGCTGCAGGAGAGCAAACACATGTCTCCCCATTCCAAGGCAGTGCCCAACAGGAGCTGGCACTGCCCGTGGGGAAAGAGAGGGCAGCAGCCAGGCTGAGGAAACCCCCCTGCCCACCCTGCTGGGCTAGCCCTCCTGCATCCCGGCGGCAGCCGGCCGGGAAGGGGCGAGAAGGCGGCTGACAGCGAGATGGGACCATGCCCAGATCCGCTCCGCGAGACACGAGGAAGGCGACAATGGCAGCGGCGCTCCGGTTAGTCACCGCCGGGAAGCGTGCCATGCCGGAGGCTGCTGGCAGGCCGGCAGTGTTTTCGGCCACCTGGTGTGCGTAGCTTTATTTTGATGATTTCAAGATTTCTCCAAGGAGGGGTGCAGCCAGGCAGCGGGAGGTGGTGGGAAGTGCAGAGGAAGGAACAGGAAGAAACTGCAGGGGCTTGTTGGAGACAGTCCCCGGGGTCCCTGGATGTGGGGCCAGGCTGCCCCATAAGGACAAGGCTCCAAGTGGGGCTGTGTGACTCAGGAGGCAGCTGCTGCAGGTGCTAAAACTGGGTGCCTGTCACCTGCTGGGGGTGCAACTGTCAAAGCGACACGTGTCCAGGAGATTTGGACCAAAGGTCCCCAAGCTGGTAGGGACATGGAGTCCACCAGCCCCTTTCCTGGCACTGGAGGGGACCCTGCAGGGTTCACCCATCCCTGCCCAAACAACGGCTGGAAGGAGGCAGGGGAGGACATGGGAGCAGGGACACAGCAGATGCATTTCGTCACCCAGCCAAGGGGCGTGTGTGTGTGTGTGTTGGGGGAAGGGGTGCTTGGGCGTGTGGGTGCATTTATTGCCTCTTCCCGCCAACGCTGGCTCCCTGTGCACACACGGGCGGCAGGGACCCAAGGGCACAGCCCACGGCTCGCTGGACTTTTACCCTGCTGTGCAAACAGGCAGGCGCCAGATTAGGGTATCAGTTGGAATTTCATCCTGTCAACGGCACCCGCAGCCTCTCTGGGTAGGCGGCAGAGCATCTTCCCTTCAACGTGGCCTCTCACACACCCATGGGCACCCCAACGCAGCGAGTGAATTTGGGAGAAGCACGTTTCATCCCCCTTAGAACTCTACTCCCCTTCAAGCTTCCCCCTTGAGCAAGTCCTTGCCAGTGATGGTGATGCCCAGGACTGGGTTGTCACCACCCCATGTGCTGTCAGGGCAGGATCCCACCGGCTGGTCCCCATGTGGCAATGACAAAATTGGATGTCAAAGGCAGGTGAGGCCCAGCGAAGGAGGAGGATGCATGTGGAGGAGCCATCCCCCGGCGTGGGGACCATGCTGGAGTGTCCATGAAGAAGTGGATCCCAGTTGTCCCTGTCCAGCCCAGCAATTTGGGCAGGTGGCCTATCCAGTCCCATCCCTCTTGCCATATGGCACTGGCTCCATTTCCTTTGCCTTGCCCATCCTGTTTTAGCTCCTGATGGCCCTCATCCCCTTGCAGGGGTGCAGGGAGGTGCGTGGTCCCACGCCACAGGGAGCCCTGACGTTGTGCCAGTGAACATGGAGTCACCAGGGTGCAGCAGTAGGTGCAGCCACTGTCGCAAGATCAGCAAAAAACGCTTTGCTCTGTCCCTCTCTTTGCAATGCCACCTCATCCTGCCCCTGCTCCTCCATCTCCTCCACCCATGAGGACTTTATCCTGCGTCAAGTGTCTCTCCACAGCCACCTGCCTTGCGTGGGCACCTCAGTACACACGTCCTCACCTCTTCCCAGGGACCACTTGGCATGTTTTGGGCCCGGAGGAGCTGCTTTGGGAAAGAATTCGAGAGCAGCCCCTTGCTCAGTGCCCTGCAGGACCAGAGGGACACGGCTGGGAAGGGGAGAGGACAGCGTTGGGCACTGATGCCAGCTGTCCCAGGCGCTATCTCACATCCTCGTTCTCTGTTTACTCTTCTTGGACAAGGAGGATATTCATCCCATCAACAGCCATAAAACAAGATTAGAGGCCAGGAGACGACGATGGGAGGTGGCCACGTTGGTGAGCAGCTGGCCTTGTTCTTTGGCCTCTGCCAGCCCAAGCCCAGCCTCACCTTTCTCTCAGCTGCCCTCAGTTTGCAGCCGCCGGGTCACCCAGCATGACCAGCCCTCTTGGTGCCAAAGGGGTGGGATGTGGCTGTTGTGTGCCACGGTGTGGGACATGTCACCCCTGGCAATGCCCCTGCGGGATGGGCACGCTGCATGTTACAGGGGCAAGGCTGCCTCATCGAGACATCCATGTGTGCACTTTTTGGTGGGGCTGGGCAGGACCCCTCGTCCCCAACCCTGGCTGTGCCCAGGGACATCGGCACTGGTGCGACCCCGGAGCGGGCATTCCTCCCCTGCTGCAGCACTGCAGGCTGGGAAGAGACAGCAACAGGATTCTGCAGGGTTCCTGCTCACTTTTATTTCCACTGATGCCTAAAAAATAAAAAGGAAAACCAGTTCTGCCTTATATATACAAAAACTGAGCCAAAGTCCTGAGCCAGTGCAAACACTCGTCCTCACCACCAAGCGCAGCTGGCAGTGGTGGCCAGCGGGGAGTCACTGGTCCCTGTGGGAGGGAGACCCAAATCCTACCAGAGCTGGAGCAGTGCTGTTGGTGCAGTGGGATGGCAGGGACCTCCTTGTAAAAGCTGCAGCCTGCCTGGGTACCTTGTTTTCTGGGCCAGGAGCAGTGTGAGCCTGGTGGTGGACAGGGTAGCTGAGGGATGCGATGCACGAGAGGTGTTGGGTGCGATGCGAGGGTTCAGCCGGGTGCTCTGCGAGCAGCGGGGGACTTGTCTGTTGCCTCACTGTTCTGGAGCTCAGAGAAATGGCTCTGGGAAAGGCCATGTGAGCTGCCACATGAGGCCCGTGCACCCTCATCCCTTCCTTGGTTTTGGGAAGCCACAGCTCAGGACCACCCAGCACAGCCCCGAGCAGGAGACATGCACCTTCCCATGTCCCAGCCATGCCCTGTTGGCCTTTGGGCTTTGGAAACCCAGGCCAGTAAAGCGGTCAAGACCCAGCAGGGTGAAGGGACATTTCAGCTGCAGATCCCCAGCAGGAGAAGAGGGGTATCAGGTACTGGCCTAGGACACACAGCAGGTGGTGCCGTGCATGGAGGAGGGGAGTGACAGGGAGAGAAAAACCTGAAGTCCTTCGGGTTTTGAAGAAAACAGGAAAAACCCACTCCTCTGTCTTTCTGGAAACCACTTGTCCATCACCCAGCACCAAGGCACGTGCCAACCCCTCCTCTGCCTGAGATGGCCCCTGCCCGTCCCTGCAGCAGCTCCTGGCACCCACAGTGGCTGCACTCCCTTGGAGGAGAACCACAAATCCCTCACAATATTGGCCCTTTTGGATGGCCTGGGGCAGGTTCTTGCGCCCTGTCCTGAGGCCGAGGGTCCTGCCTGGCTCCCACAGCCCAACTCACTCTGCCTTCGGCACCCCCTTCCCGGCACAGCAGATCCAGGAGACCAGCTCAGCAGAAAATCTCTTTTGCCTTGAGTCCAGCTGGGTCTGTTTTCTAATTCAGTCTTGTTCAGATTGTCCCAAAAAGAACCAGGCAGCAGGATCTCCAGGAGAACGGAAGGAAGTGTCCTATCAGCTCTGCCTGAAGCACCATGGGCGAGCCATCCTCCGCCACCACTCCCTTCCTCCTGCTGACATTAAGGATCTTGCTCTGGACAGCAAATACCAAAGGCCAGACCGGTGTGTGTTTCCTACAGGTGAGCAATACGACCTAACCTATGGTATTTACATAGGAGAGAGCCAACCAGCCACTTGGGAAGGTGGTGGTGCCAGCTTGCCCAGCTTCACTGGCTGCCCCATTGGTTCAGTCAGGGACCATCGTGTCTTTGGGAAGGGGCTGTCACTCTTCAGAGCACATGGACCGGCTGGGCTCTGCTGCGTAGTGCTTATCTCTTGGTGTCTGTAGCTGGTAAAGGGGGCTAAGGCATGAACTCCTCCTTGATTGTCAGCGGAGACGAGGAGACGAGGTTTGGGGTGCTGCTGCTGCAGAGGCCTCCGATGGGTCCTGGTGTGCCGACGGCTGGCGGGGTAGGCGTGGTGGTGCTGGTGGGCTGGCTTTGTTGCTGCATCTTCTTCTTGTTCACCTTCCTCTCCTTCGCCCTCCGATTTTGAAACCAGATTTTCACCTGCAGAAAGACAAAGACAGTGACGGATGCAGCTGAGGATGGCAACCCTTGGGGCAGGGAGAGTATCCTGGGGTTTGGAAGAGAAGGTGAAGACATGGAGCAAGGTGAAACCACCTCTGCCTGCTTGGGCTGCAGCCCTTCCCCTCCCCAGCCCCATCTGCACCCGGGACGTGGGTTTTCCTGGGACACCGCAGCACTGACCTGCCGTTCGGTGAGCCCGAGGGCAGCGGCCAGCTCGGCCTTGCGGCGGATGGTGATGTAGCGGCTGTAGTGAAATTCCTTCTCCAGCTCCAGGCGCTGGTGGTCTGTGTAGACCACCCGGTACTTGTCTTTTGTCCTTGTCTTGCCTGTCAGAGAGAGCAGAGAGGGGGTGAAAGGGGATGGAGAGGAGCGGTGGAGGGGTAGGAGCATCCCGAAGAGGATGGAGGAGCTATACAGCTGCTTGTCGAGAGCTCAGGAGAAGCTGTGAGGGTCCTACTGCATTTAATGCACATCCTGAGTGGCATCAGGGTGTTTCTTCATGTTGGAAAACACCTGGGCACTGGTGTTTTAGGTGTGGTTTAGAGCTAGATTTAGGTTATAGTTGGACTTGATGATCGTAAGGGTCTCTTCCAACCAAAATGATTCTGTGATTCTATGAAATTGCTTGGTGGAAAGAGCAAGAGGGATTCAGAGGCATTTCGAGAAAATGGACTAAGAGTAGCAGAGCTGCAAGCCCTGCGGTGGGCTGAGGACAAGCTGCCTGAAAAATTACAGCCTGGGAGGACTGAGGGAAGCCCAGCTCTTTGCCATGAAGCCCAAACCCAAGGTGCAATCACTTGCAGGCACTCAGAGCAGGACAGGGGCAAGATGGAAAACCCAAGGATGACAGCATTTCTCTGTCACCAAGAGGGTCATTTTCCTCCTCCCCACGCCAAGCTAAGATGAAGGGCAGCACTTATTCACTTGGGGCAGCCTTTAAAGATGCTCTGGAGAAAGCCCACATGCTGCCCAATCACTCTCGGGAATTGGCTCCATGGGCCAGCGGTACTTGGCTGACGCCAGCCCAAACCTTGCCCTGGGTCCCCCCAGCTCTGGACAGAGCTCGGGGCCATGGAGCCCCACATCTCCACACACGTGGATGGACATCCTACGGGACTGCAAATGGCACCTCCTGCTTTCTAGCCAAAAAATACAGTCACAAACAGCCCAGCAGGCTTCTCCATTAGCTCCTTCATCAACCTGCACATACACGGGGCAAGCAGCGGAGCAGGAGCCAGCAGCTTGAACTCTGCCTGCGCCGGGGGACGCGAGTGGCGCTTCGAGGAAGGATGCCCGTGCCTGGCAGTTTGCTGACAAGTCCCTGGTGCTTTCCTCTGCAGAAGAGCCCATGGGTGGGGAATAAACACAGCTGAGAATATTTGCTTCTCAAGCCGAAATAACAAATTTCTGTTCCAGGGCATCAGGAGGGATGGAGTTGTGTGTTCAGCTGAGCAGCCACTGTCCTTGCAACTGGGAACACAAACATTTGTCTGCCCTGTGGATTTCCCTGGGCTGCCCTGGGTGTGCCAGCACGGGCAGGATACTGGCCGTCACTGCTGCAGAGGTGCAGGCAGGGATTTCTAATGACCTGGCAACCCGTATACCCTCTCCTGCAGCCTCGTTCCCCTAGGAAATGCGATCTTTGTGTGACTGCCATCCTGTTCATCCATTTCCCCTAACAAGTCCTCGGCAGATCAGTCAGTCTGAGCCAAATCTGATGGACGTCTAGACATCTCAGCAATATTATTAAATTGTGGCCATCCTGGTGGAAGCGGGAGTTTGGTTGGTGCAGAGCAAAACTGCGCTTCAGAGACTCCAGGGTGGACTCAACCCTAATCAGTCAACAGAGGATCTCCACACAGCAACCCCCAAACCCTCAGGCTGCAAATCTGTTTCTCAACCAACTCAATTTTATTTTTAAGGGTGCCTCTCCCGTGCTTCCCCATTGCAAGAAGACAGGGACTTTCCTAAGCCACCTCTGATGCTGAAAGATAAATGTAAAAGAGCATCGGAGGCAGGACAAACCCGGCCATGGTACACTGCGAGTGGGACAGGGGCTCCCTTGGGGTCATTTCCCTCACCGCATCCTGTGAGATGCCAAAAGGCAGCTGTTTTTCTACTAAATAAGCAATAGGCAGTAAAGGTCCAGCTCCTGCCATTGGCCACCAAGCAAACCACGTGCAGAAATGCATGAGTGTGTGTGCACCCCTGGGCGCATGTGGGAGCTGGGGTGGACACAGGAGGGGTGGGACTTGACCCTAATGCTGCCAGGCACAAAAGCAGCAGCCCTGAAATTCAATTTAGTGCCCAATTTGCATGACCGTGTCACTCTCTGTGTCCTCCCACTCTTGCTCCTGGCAGTAGGTGCTGACATGAGCTCAGCATGACGTGAGCGGGACGATGCCAGGGGCCGTACAGGGTGGCCAAGGGTCCCAGCGTGGTCCCCAACCAGCACTGAAGCTCTCCAGCGATCTGCAAGGGAGGGCAGATGCAAGGGAATGGAACCCAAATCTCCCCGGACCAGGGTTTTTGCCACTGCCTGGTATTTGAGGGGTGTGATGAATTCGGTCATTGCTTTAGAGAGCGGGGAGGACAGCGAATCCCTCCTCACCACCGCTGAGAGCAAACCTGCCTCTGGCCACATAGGGTGACTCTGCAGGTAAAAGCAGGGTATAAAAGGTAATTTGACTAAGATGTGCATGGCGATGGCTGCAGACATGAGGCTGAAGCACGGCATTCAGCTATGGCAGCATTACTGGGTGTTGGTCTCCTCTCTGGCACAGTGCGGGGCCGGAGCAGTGCCAGGGGCATCTGTCCCACGCGGGATGCTCTCCCACGCTCTCCCCTCGCTGTCCCATGGGACCCCTGCCCTTCCCATGGAGTCGCTGTCTCCTCTCGTCACCCCGCAGGCAAAGGGTTCATCAGCACAAGAAGGACTTGTGCATCCCAGCCCAGGAGGGACCCATGTGGAATCTGCAAACACAGCGATTCCCGGGGAGTTACAGAATAAACCAGAGGCACCGGCAGAGATTTATGCAGGGTTTAGCAGCTCCATGAGAAACCGGGCTCCCTCTGTCTCTGCTCCAGGCTCAGGGACTCCTACAAGTTCTTTTCTTTCTCATGTATATATTTTTTTTTCTTTTTGAAAGCAAAAACCTTTCTGAAGAGATAATGACTTTAAAATTATCTTATTTGTGATATTGCTATTTGAATATCACTGCTTGGAGAAAAAACAGCTGGAAAGCAAATGAACTGACAGATAAAGTGAAAAAAAAGTTAAAGAATAAAGAAATAAGGCGGTTTGTGAATACCACATATGCCACGAATTTCAGCAAGAATTATTATTTCCTGCTGCAGCTGTAAATAGATCCATCACGGCTTGTTCTTTGTTATTCCCTCTTCACCATTCATCCTTCATGAAGCCTCTGCTTTGCCTCAGGTCTGGCAGACACCAGCAAGCAGCTGCCATCTGAGCAGGGCATCAGTCTCTCGCTGCCCAAGATCAGGTAGCAGGGCCTCAAAGCAGAGGGCTCACCAGCAACCCAGAGATGGAAAGTCATTCATCTCAAATCATTGCTGGTTTCGGTGATGTTTGCTGAATTCAGGAATGTATCGTGAGTGATTCACAAGGAAAAGAAAGGGATTCGCAAGAAATACTATTGACAATGAATAATTCGACTGCCTTGAATATGAATGCTGGGTTACACTTAGCTCTCTCCTGGAGACTTTTTATGGCTTTGTGAAAGGAAAGAGGAAATTTGGGATGAGCCAGCCCAGCTCCTTATGGGGACCCCTCGTACCTGTGGGGAAACCCCGGCACTGAAACAGGGAGTGCAACCAAGCAGAGGGATGGAAGAGAGATGGAGCTGCTCCTGTGTTTCCAGTGAAGCCCTTCAGAGCGGATGGGGCCGGGACAGCCCAGAGCTGCTGTGTGAATGGGGTGCACGGAGTGCAAAGGGGGTGCTGGTGATGCACAGCTGCTAGCCCCTCGCAGCCCTGCTATGCATTTAAAGTCTCTTCTGCTTGTCCCCAGAACACCAGGCAAAGGTACTGCTCAGGCAGGCAAAAGGAGCCATTCACAGGGCAAGTGGGAATGGTTTCGGCTTTGGGATCAAGGCACGGCCAATGGCTGCATGGGGAGAGGGTATCGTTACTGATGTTAATGTATAACCCTAATAGCACTCACCTGAGCTGCGATTAGATAAGGGAATAGCTTTAATGTGCTGTGCAAACCCCAAAGGACGCGCTCCTGAGTGTGCACGCACACGCACCCGCACACAGCAGAGGGGATGGGTCCCGACCCCCAGCCCGGATCTGTTCCTTGCAGCAGCCGTTCCCGGGGACAGGGGTGATGGTGCTCCTGTCCTGTACCAGGTCCAGAGCCTGGCAGGGGAAGGGAAAATAAAACCAAATCCCTGTGCTCACCGTCCCGGGCTCTGTACCTTCATGGCCACGGCAGAGGCTGCCAGGAAGGGGGTAATTCACCCTCTTCAGCCCTGGCCTGCCCAAAGGATGGCTTTCAATAAGAAACTGCCCCGAACACCCTAACAGATAGGGTATTTTGAGGCTGGCATTGTGCAGCTTTATTCCCAAAGGGAATAGGGGAAGGTGGGAAGGGTCTGGTCCAAACCAGAGAGGAAAAAAGACCGTGGGGTGGCAGTGGCGCCCTGAGAGGAGGCAGAAAGTAGTAAAAGAACAAGAGCTGGCACTGTGTTTTAGAGCTTGTCTTTTCCCCAGTTCCACAGAGCAACTCACGCAGCCTGGTGTGTCCAGCACAGCTAAGAGCGGGTCAGGCTCCATCCCCATCCCTGAGGCACCGCGGGAGCAGCACGGCTGCCAGCAGCGAGGAGCGTAAACCTGCACGTTTTTCTAAAGGTCTCTATTTCACAGGTCAAAGCAGCTCCAAATTGCAGCAGCAGCTCCCTGGGAAGCCACTACGCAGCCATCAGGGCTCCGATCAGAGCAGCCAGGGTACAACAGCCCCAACGCGCTCACCAGAGCCACTGAGATGAGAGCCCACCGCAGTGCCGGCTGTCGCGCCCCAGCCACAGAGGTCCCCGAGGCCTGGGGACACGGGCACATTGCACATTGCTTTGCACGGGAGGTGCTGGCGTGGGGGACGGAGGCTCGGCGGCTCTGCACGCCCCGCTGCACGGCGGCTCCTCGCATGACTGGCATGAAAAGTCTGGGCAACGTGCTCCCGGAGCCGCCTGGCGTGGTCTCACCTTCCCGGTGATGCTCTGACTCCATCTATACAACCACATCTGTCTGTACTGGGTGCCTGGTTCCGTGCTAGACGGCTGCACTACAATATTTTAATGCTGGAAAACATCACATGTGAAAGTCCCATCACTAGTGAGCACCAGGGAAAGAACTTGTCCACACTGGAGTTAAAGTGCAGTGAGACAGGGTGCAAGGCTGTCCACCCACCCAGGGTGGGTGCTTCCTCTCCATGATAAAGCTGCTTCATTCTGAATGAGCAGCAACTACTTGCAAAGAGGATAAAATGCTCCCATCCCAGAAAGAATCAGTGCTTTATCAGGGTTTGCCATTCCTCCCCAGGGAGAGCATCAAGGAAAACTTCCCCCCACCCCCGGCATAGCTTCAGCAATGCTATGGCTGGAGAAACTGAGGCACAGAAGCAGATGCAAACCAGAGTGGAGTCCCAGGGTCAGCACTGTGGGCTCTGATCGCTGGTGGGACTCCTGGGTACCTTAACCCCCTGGTTCTCCTGCAGCTCCAGGCGGGGAAAACCCCCACCGCAAAGAAAGGAGGGCTGCCAGCAGAGCGATGCCCCATGACAGAGACCCCAAGCCCAGGAGAGGGCTGGGGTCAGCTCCCAACGCCCAGGAGCCTCTAGGCTGGCTGGAGTCACCTCATCTGGCAGCCAGATGTGCTCCAGCTGCTTCTGTGCGGAGGGGTCAATGCTCCCTCTGCCGAGCAGCCGCGCTGCGCAGAGGTGACGCTGACGCTCGGGACAGACAGCCCGGCTCGTTTCTCTGTCCCTAAACCTGCCAGAAATGGGAACTCCGGAGTCTGCACTGACAGCGGCAGGGACTGAGCCCCCTGAATCTCTCCCTCTGTCCCCTCTGCCCCCCTTCCCCACATTCGCGTGTTCCCTGCCTTTCCCTCCAGCTCCAGCAACCAATCCCAAAGCACACAAGCTCCTCTGTGGCCGGTGAGGGGGGATAAACCTGAGCCCCCCATCCTCCGCAAGTGCTGGGAACCAGCAGATCAGGGTTTTCACAAGCCTTCCCCTTCCCATGCATGCTTCAGTATTGTCAGCTATTTTTCCTCTACCGCAGGAAGCAGAGGGGTGATGGATGGGATGATCCATGTGGGGCAAAGGACCAGAGCCATGTGGCTTCCTTCATCACCGCCAGCGAGAAACAAACCCCTCTGGAGCCAATCCTTCCCGAGATCCCTGCCTGAAATCATTCCTCTGCCAAAGGGCGCTGGATTTAGACAACAGACGGGTGCCAAAAACTGGCTGAGAAGAGCCAGCCCTGCCACCCCCCAGCCCGTACATTTAGTGCCTCTGTACTGTGGAGGAAGGGGATGCTGCATGAATCCTCACCCAACGGGTCCTCCCAAGGCTTCCCCAGCTCTGCTCCAGGTTGCATAAACAGGCATTTCAGAGCTGTGGGGCTGAAGGCAAGACTCGTCTGTGCCCACAGGCACAGGGAGCCCCTCTGAGGAGCCCAACAACCCTCCTGCACCCAGGGTAGCTCCTTGCATGGCTGTTTGCCTGACACTGACCCAACCTGGGGATTTCTTCCTGGTGCCAAAGACTTCAGAACGAATGGTGGTGCCCCTGTGGGCACTCACCAGCAATAAAACCTGACTCAGCTCGCTACGTCGTGCACTGTCTATGTGTCACTTACAAAACCACATCATTTGTCCTGATTGATTTCTTGTGTCCTGAACACAGAGGATCGAGCTCTGTGCTTCCAAAAAAGCCCCACAGCTTTGCTGTGTGTGTGGCTGGGGGTTGCTTGCCTGGAGATTCAGACAATCACAGAATGGTTGGGGTTGGAAGGGACCTCTGGAGATCATCCAGTCCAACCCACCTGCTAAAGCAGGTTCACCAGAGCAGATCACACAGGATCGTGTCCAGGTGGGTTTGAATGTCTGCAGAGAAGGAGACTCCACAGCCTCTCTGGGCAGCCTCTTCCAGGGCTCTGGCACCTCAGAGTAAAGAAGTTTTTCCTCATATTCAGATGGAACCTCCTGTGCTTCAGTCTGTGCCCATTGCCCCTCATCCTATCATTGGGCACCACTGAAAAGAGTCTGGTCCCATCCTCTTGACACCCACCATTGAGATATTTATAAACATTGATGAGACCCCCTCTCAGCCTTCTCCAAGCTGAACAGACCCAGCTCTCTCAGCCTCTCCTCATAAGGAAGGTGCTCCAGAACCCTCATTATCTTTGCAGGCTATGGGACTGGCAGAGCCAGGGGGCAGACACTGGGGTTTGGAGCCTGGCACAGCCGCGCAGGACAGCCCGGCTGCTGGGAGGGGCAGGAACACGTGGGCAAAGAGCCGGATTTGGGGAGTGCAGACCGGTGTGCGGGAGCACAGACTGGCCCTGGCTGGGCTCCGTGCTGCCGGCACCGCGGGATGGGGCTGGCTCTGCACACACCCTCATACGTGGGGTGAAGGCAGCCCTCCTGCAAGCCTCCTCTTCCTCCCAGGAGGTGCAAACCCCAAGGGGATGAGGAGCAGGTTGCCGGTGGTTGCAGCGAGATGGTGGTTCCCCGACACAACCCCGTGTTCTCGGACATGGAGCAACACAACAGGAGATGCTTTAATCTCAGGGGCAGCAGCCTGAGGCTGGGCGTTGGGGCAAGCATTTCCCAGCCCTGTGGTGATTCAACCCTTTATTTTGGCAACTGGCAGGTTCCTTCAGTTGCTCCCATGGTTTTATGAGCACCGACATGCGCGTCACCAGCCAGGCTCCCGCGCCAGGTCAAAGACCACAGCAGCAGGGGATGGTGAGGAGTGCTGGGGTGGCGAGTGGGCTGGAAACTGCCCGTTTCAGAGTGTCACCTTCACACCAGCCCTGCGGCACTGAGCTTGGGTCCAGCTCATCTGGGTCTGCCGCCTGGCTGGATTTGGCTGGGCTGCAGCAGGAGGAGGAGGATGGTGAGGTGGTGGCGGGGCTGGCCGTGTAACAGGGATCCTCTCCCCCTTTGCAGCCCCATAGGGTTCATCCCATCCTCACCATGGGGCAGTGAGGGGGAAGAATCCAGCCCCTTATCCATCGATCGCAAAGCTAACAGCGCTGGTGTGGGCGTCCTTGAAGGGTTCCCTGTAGGAAACATCTGCCATTGGCCAGAGGTTTAAAGCGTTCCTCTGCTAATCCCGGGGTATTAGGCAGCCAAGCCCATCACGTAGGTACCGCCAGTGCTCCAGGAAAGCCCTTTTTGTTCAAAGAAAGTCGATTTTAGGAAAGTTTGAAAGGCCTGTACCTTGGTCAGCAGGCTAAGCAGTCAATAAATCCCAGCTGGGGCCAGGAGCAGGTTGTGGGTTAATAATTCAAGGGGAGAAGACTGATGGGCCCCAACACACACACACATGGAGGGACCTGGAGGAGCAAAATGTCTCACAGGGAGTGACTGTGTCCTGAGGAAGGGTCCCCCATGCAAGGACTGACCAGGGAAATACACCATTCTACAGCCACCACCATCATCCTGAAACGTACTGTGCACAGCACGTACCCTGCCTGTCCAGGGAAAACGTTTCTGTCTCACTAACAGGATTTTTACTCTTCCGTCCAACTTTCATGTACCTCACTGGGGCTGAACAAATAGAGCTGGAAAATTGAGCTGGAAATGAAAAACTGAGATGGAAAACCGCACACCCAGCAAATCACCGCACGCCCATGCCTGGAGCATCGCTCTTTGCTCTCCATCACCCCACAACCTGCCCGGGCATCACGGGCACTGACACCACAAAAAGCCCTGAGCACATTCCAAGGGATGCCCCAACGGGACTTTCACTTGCAATATTTAGCACTGCGGCCTCAGCTCGATTAGTGACCTAAAAGCCAGACCCGAGGCAGTATCTGAGGATTTGCATAACTAACAAGCAGAGGGTGAATTTCAAAGTTCAGCCAGCCACTGTTTCCAGCCGCCTTCCTGAGCTTTTTATAGAGCCAGGGTGCAATTCACAGGGAAGTTTGCAAATAACTGTGAATAAGGAGGAAGCATGAGGCTCTGACACGCTGCTTATGAAGATTTTATGAGCAGAAAAAGAGGTGACATCGGAGAGAGAAGTGAAGCCTGGGGACATCTTCCAGTTTGGTTCCCTTTAACCCCTGATTTCCAGCGACACTCTGGCGTCGCAGTCCCTTCTGCTGCAGGGTTATCTTGGCTCAGCTGGGTGAAGCACACACGTATCTAGCAACGGGTATTTAAATCATCCCCCTGTAAAGCCTGACTCTGCAGTGAGTCACTAGGAGATTTCTCAGTGATTTTTCTCAGGCTCTAGATCACATTTGCAGAAGCCCCAAACACATTCATATTCCCTGCATAACATTTTCTCTTACCACCACACAGCTCTTTCCTAAAAGCTTTCGTGCTGTGGCCAAGAGCTGTTTATACAAGGCAAGACAGAGAGGGAACCTTAATTTACAACCCTCTGAAGCATTATGATTTATAGCACTCGCAATGAAACTGTTGATATTTATAGCAAAAACGTCCGCGTATTCATTTCCTATTCCCACTGCGGTGAGATAGGTAGTTAATCAATCAAGGCTGATTAAAGTCCAGTTTACTGATTTCAATAAAACAGTTCATCCAAGAATTTCACCCTTATCTATGTCAAAACCATCTCTGCCCTACTCCCTTTCAAGCTCAATGGAGAAAGGTTCATTTTGTTTTGGTTTTTTTTTTGCAATTTAAAGGCAACCATGGAAAACAAGGCTGCATCCCAGCATCTCTCAGCGCATGGTCCCACTGCGGCCAAATCCTGCAGCCGCTTGGCACCAGCCGTGCTGGCCTTGGACCCGCCAGAGACACAAGGACGGGTCCTTAATCTGCAAGTGCCTTAAAAAGGGACTTCACTGGTCATCCAACCTGGGGAAGCACCATAAGAACGGGGCTTTCACCCCTGCATTGCTGGGGTTGGGCTGGGGCAGCTCCTTGGCTGCATGCAAGGGGAACAAGGCTGATTTATTTCTCCCTTTGTATGTATTTAGTCGAAGAGATACAAACTAAGCAACTAATGATATTTTTCCAGAATTCAATCAACCCAATTGTCATTTAACTCAATCAAAAGCCCTTTCAAGCCCCTGCTTTATCTCGGCCCCTCTGCTGGGTGTAAAACCATGCCCCTGATGCAGAGGGGAGCTGTGCTGTTGTCTTTCTCCCCTCATTAATTTTCCCTCCCACCTCTCTCCTCGGATGAAACTGAGACATTCAGACCTACAAAACCTGCAGAAGTGGTGGGGTCCCATATGCATTGGGGGGGCTGCAGGATCACACCCCCTTTCCACTGCAGAGCAGAGCGAAGCCTTCAGCCCCAGCACACCAGTGAGTCCCCGTCACTGGGTACAGGGGGAGGCATTTTTCCTAAATAGGTATATTCAGTGATTAAAATGGGCCAGGAAATACCAGCCTGCCTCTCCCCTCCTCTTTCTAGACTGAAGCTTTTTATTTCCATTCATCGGGATGTTCTGCCTGCTCCACCACAGCCACTGGTCCTGCTGGGACAGCCCCATCCCCATCCCCACCACACGGATATGGTGAACACGAGGAGCTATTTTCCATGCTGGAAGAGACCCCAGGCAGCTCTGCACAAGCCCCTTGCACGAGGATCTTTGCACGGGGCTTGGCCAGTGGGGAGCCAGAAACAAGCCCGAAATTAAAGACACTTTGCAAACTAGGAGCCCTGGTCCCGATCCTGGGGATGTGGGGCAGCAGTAACCAAAAGCAAAGTCATCCCCGAGAGATGCCCAGAGCCCCTCCAGTAGCGAGTTTGGCCCCAGCAGTGCTCTGCGGAGCTCACGGCCAGCACAGGAGAGGGAGAGCGGCGATGGGTCCGGGCAAGCCCGGCGGGCAGGGGGTCCCGCTGAGGGCAGGACGGTCCGGGCTGGGCTGGCAGCAGCAACCGCAGCCTGGAGGGGAAGATGAAAGGGCGCGGGCAGGGCAAGACAAAGGGCCCTGCACCTCACCTCGCTGCCAAAGGAGCCCGCCACCATCTCCATGACAAAGCGAAGCTCTTGTCAATTTGGGCTGGCCCCAAGGGCGGAACTGCCCACAGCCTTTGAAGTGGGCAGCAGGGCCATCCCCGGCCAGCGCAGGCAAGGGGCTGCGGTCACCCAAACACTCCCCCACACCCCTAGGTCAGGAGTTCAGCGGGGACAGGACCCCAGGGACAAGGGGACAGGAGTAGGGGGACAGCACGGCCACTCAGTGCCGAGGCCAGCAGTAGGCACAGGAGCGGGGACACCCGCTCACGCAGCGCACGGCACCCACATGCTGTGTGCACGCACACGTGGCGTGTCACACCCGGAGCACCCACACGCACCCTCCACGTGGCACCGTCCCCAGTCACACCACACCTTGCACGCACATCACACACACGCTGCACCTTGCACTGTTCTCAACACACGCCACCTTGCACGCACACAGTGAGCGTGCAGCATTCCCCGTGTGCTCTCAGTGACGGTCTATACAGCCAGCCCCGTGCTCACATGCCACTTATGGCACCTTGCACACGCATGCAGAGCCTATAGCACCTTGTGTGCACACCTTACAGACATACACATAGCACATGCAGCACCTTCCCTCCATGTATATACACATGATACCTTCCCTGCACATGTATACACGTATGGTACCTTCCCTGCACACATATGTGCACACACTGCACATGCACGCAGCAAAAGGCACCTTACACACGCGTATTTCCACCCCCCATACGTGGGCTCTCACACGCAGCTGCACGCCAGCTCACAGCCGCAGCCCCACACGCTCCCCCTTGCACACACGAAATGCCCCGTCCACAACCCCCTTGTGGCTGGTGGGACCCTGGGACCCCAGGGGTCTCCAGCTCTGCCCATTCTCCGTGGTGGTGGCAGGAGAGGGCAGGGCTGCAGGGACAGAGACTGGCCAGGGAAACCGAATTTCCAGCCGTATAATCCCCGCCACTAGCAACACCAGTCCCCTCCCTGCCCATCTCAGCCCCTGCCACCTCAGCAGTGGGATCCCCAGCTCCTTGGGGTCCAGGGCCATGCCAAAGGCAGGCCAAGCGTGCTGCCCCCTTGCCAGGAGAGCCACAGGAGCAGGATCCAGCCCCTCAGGATGTGAAGCCCAGGGATCCTCTGCACAGAGGAAGGCGCAGGGGTGCGGTGTTGGGGGTTTCCTTACCGCTGCTGCTGGTGCTGGGAATGCTGCGCCTCATCCACTCGTACGGGGTGCGTCTCTGGGCGTTAGGGGAGAGCTGGGGGACCGAGCTGCTGATGGGTGGAGGCAGGAGTCCAGAGCCTGGGGGCTGGATGGAGTTAAAATCTGGGGGGCTGAATCCAAACTGCCCTGGAGTGGCGGTGGAAGGCGCGGCAGCGGTGCCGTAGGAATGCCAGTCCTCCTTGGCAGGGGTGTAGGGAGAGCCCCAGGCAGCCGCCGGCTGCCCGTGGTGCGGGTCGCTGTTAATCCCCGGCACATGGTGGTAGCTGGCGAAGTCCGTGTACTGAGGCGGCCCCGGCACATAATTCTGGGGGTTGAGGTTGAGGCTGGGGTGCCGGACAGGGCTGGGATACATGTTGGTGTCCTTATCCAAAAGATAACCTACATACATCTTCCCCGGCTGGCTCCGCGCACATGCTGCACCGCCGTGCCGCCGGCTGCGGGCCGGTTGGGTTTGGCGGGGAGGCGGCCGCCCCTCCTTCACCACCGCTCACCTGGGCGCCTTGGGGAGCTGTGTCCCAGGGCCAGGCACCTCCCTGCCCACGGGCTTTTATTGGGCCCAACCTCTCGCAGCATTTGCATTGAAAGGCAGGTTTGCATTTCAAAGTGCAGGAACCCCAGCAGGGTGAGGGGGGTGAATTCAAACCTCCCACCCCGGCTGCAGGGTGGCTGAGATGGTGGGTGACCTCGGGGAGCACCGAAGACCCCACGTCCCCTCTGCTGTCACCACCCCACAGCTGTCTCCATGCCACTGGCCGTGGGCCCTTTGTAGCAGCTGGCTTTGGGGACACTAGGGCATCCAGGGTGTCACCCACCAGAATGCCCCAAGAGTGCCCACCCTGTCCCTGCAGCCATCCGTACCCCAGAAGCAGGGTGCCTTGGGCTGAGCCCTTGCCATCTGTGGGCAGGTGACAAGCTGGGCTGTGCCTGCCATCAGCTCTGTCCCCATGTTGGGGGACACCAAACCCTTGCAACAGCGTGGTGCTTTCCCAGGCCTGGTGGCAACATCCACCTCATTCAGAAAAGGGGGGCTGGTGGGAGGAGGAGGTTCTAGGTCTCCCTACATCTACTCCATCCGAGGCCAAACCCACCCCTCAAACCCTGACAGCAAAGCTCAGCCCAGCCCCAGAGAGTGGGATGGACAGACAGACAGGAGACTTTCAGAGCTTTTTCCTGATATGAACCTGGGAAGTGTTTCCAGTGTCGAGTTGCTTCCCAGATTTGTGGGGTTACAAGGAAAACGGTAACAAAACCAGCAAAGTCTCCCTGAATCTGGGAGCTCAGTGCATTTGGCCACAACCATTTCTTGCTCTTCCCCTCCTGCAGCCAGTGGCAGATGTCCCCAGCATTAGCCGGTGGGTTGGGGACAGCACCCAGACACCTGTGCTCCCAGGGCCCTGCTCACTGCCACCCCAGCCCTCCCTCCCCATGGCGTCCTGAGCAATCCCACATTTGTGGAAGGATCTGAGTGTCCCCAAGCCCCCGCAGCGCTGCTGTCATCTGTTTGCTCAAGGTGGACTTTGCGAAAGCCGGCTGTACCCATCTCACAGGCCAGGCTGCTGCTGTTCCCACCCTGCAATCACACACGCTGTGCTGGAACCGTAACGGGGCAGCCACCCCAACCCCAGAGTTGTGGACCAACAGCAGCTCTGCATCAGTCCTGGGCACCTTGTGCCGTTGCTGCAGCCCAATTTCCAGATGAAACTGGGTGAAAATATTGTATATCTTTGGATATACTCATGCCATATCCACTCCCTTGCAAGGAAGTGGGAGCCAGGATGAGATCGAAGAGGACAGCAAGTCATAGGGGATCTGGCTTTCAAGATGGAAGCAGAATAAAATCCCAGCAATGGGAAATCACCCCCAGAGCTGACATCACCCCGAATTTGCCTCCCGAGACCTGGCACAACCAGAGGTACCATGAGAGTTGAGTGATTTGGCCATCCTCTCCTCCCTGTGCCCCCCAGCACCCCCTGCCCCTCATCCAGCCTTGTCCCAGCTCCCTGCCTCATGACAAAGGCGACTGACCCATCCAGTGATGATCCCAGCTCGTGCTGCAGTGCAGATTGATGGATGTGCCATATAATCCCATCTATCTTGTTTTTTTGCCAAGGTCTCAGCACAGTCATGGCTTTGTTTAGACAAGAAAGCCAAGGCCACCTTCTTACTACTCCTCCTCCTGCCAGCAAATTGACACTGGCTTAGGGGGTGGGAAAAAAGAAAAGAAGAAAAAAAGAAAAGAAGAAAAAAAGAAAAGAAGAAAAAAAGAAAAGAAGAAAAAAAGAAAAGAAGAAAAAAAGAAAATCTCCCCTGAGCGGACAGTGGGAGGTACAGAGGGATACAGGAGGCTGCTGGGTCCAGGGACAGCTGCATTTCAGGGATAGGGGATGCTGGGGTCATTCCTGCTGCTGGCTGTTTCCAGTGGGCAGTGATGGGCAGCCTGGGTCCCCTTTTCCCTTTTCCCAGCTGGCGGAGCCATGGCCAAGGGCTCAGGCAGCTGCTGGGGACCGGGGTCTAGGGGTCAGGGGGCAGCACCCCACACCTGCACCCTCCCCACGGCAGGTGAAGGGCTCAGTGCAGTGCAGCATCGCCAGGTGCCTGCTGACAGCCGTGCTGTGAGCTTCCCCAGCGTGGGGCGAAGGGGGCAGGGGAGACAATTAGGCCATAAAGTTCCACTGATTATAACTTCCCTCTTTTCCTTTTCTTTGGCCTGTTTGTTGCTGGTGGGGATTACAGCTGGCAAAGTTTATGCTGAGCTTCCCTCCACGGGCTCCCCAGGGAGCATCCCAGCTGCTAGACTGGGGCTGAAGGGTGCTGCTGGGGACACTCAGTGCCCCAGGATGCCACCCATACCAGGGTCTCATGGGTGAGCAGGTCAGGGGCTGCCAGAGCCCTCAGGGATCACCAGCTGGATAAGTGGAGTTGGCAGTACCCTCTTCATCCACCCCAGAAACCCCCTGCACCAAACCCAGTCTGGGGAGCTCATTCTAGCCCTCCAGACCTGAGATTCCTGCTGGAAACCAGGCGGATGCAGTGGAGGGAGAGAGCAGCCAGGGTTCCCCAGCCGCTCCCTGGGGCTGGGCTCTGCTATCCATGATCGAGTGATGCCATCTCCTGGAAGCAGGAGGCTGGAGAAGGGAGGGCCGGGAGGTCCCCAGGACCAGGCTTCAAGCAGCTGTCAGAGATGGAGCAGGTTTGCGGTTGAGATCACCACCCCTTCCTCCCATGGGGAAGGCACTCACCCCAGGAAACCAAGTCCTGCCTTGTCTCCTGGCTTTCTCTGAGCCCTCACCATGGTTTCAGCAGGACAGGGAGATGCCCACAGAGAGCTGAGTAGGTGCTTCCCCTCGCTCCTCCTGCCCCACTACTTCCCCGGCAGCCCCGTGGGCCCATGGCCACTCTGCTTGCCCCTGCCCCTGCTGCTCCCAAAGGCAAACCTGTGGCCTCTGACCAGCTCATCCCAGAGCTGCACGGACCCATGCACACCCCAGCCCAACCAACACCTTCCTCCCATTCCCCAGCTTCTCCTCCACTCTCCTGCTGCAGGAGGAAAGGAAGAGCAGAGCACATCTCCTCTGCATCATTCCTGCCATACGCCTTTGGAGCATCATCCCAGGGAGCAAGAGAGGGATGGGGCAAGCACAGCAACCCCACCGAACGTCCCAAAAGTATCCCCTCCTCTCTGGCAACCCTCTTGATGCAACCCTCTTGCAGAGGACCATGCCTTGCCCCTGCTCCATCAGCCCCAGTGCAGACTCCCATATGGCCTTTGGCTTTTCCCAGGTGCTTGAACCACATCTCTGCTGGTGCTTGTGTCCCCACGCTGAGGAGGGCTCTGCGGAGCTGGTCCCCAGAGATATGGGTGCTGGAGCAGGATAGTCCAAATCGATGTGCTGCCAGCACTGTTGTACAGCCACCCCCTCCCTTCCCCAGGGCTCTGTTTCACTCTGGAGAATCTAGGTCATCTTTTCTGGCAAAATGCAAATGCCAAAATGATGGGACTATCCTCAAGAGGGCACTGGGGACCGGCGCACACACTGGCATCTCTTATTGCCTCCTATTGCCTTCCAGCGCCTGGGGGGGCCCTGCTCTCACTGGTTTGGTGATATGATTCCCCCTGCACCAAGCTGGGTGCTCGCCGTGCAGCCTATGGGCGCTGAACACGTCTTGCCCAACCCAGCCTGTGGCAGGAGACATGGGGTCCCGAAGGTGGCTGGGGCCTGGCAGGAGCATCCTGGCTGTGCTTCACTCCTTCTCCACATTTCAGGCACTGTGTAAGCAGAGGGTTAACAATTCCCACATTAAGTGACTGCAGATGTGTGGGAAAGTCTGTGACGACCGGACGGCATCGCTATTAGTATTCACCCAGGAGCCTGCCGCTGCCTCCCGGGGCTCTGTGGAGCACATTTAATACCGAGGCTTGTTGTGGGGGTTAGGAAGAGTGCATGGGATGGGGACAGGAAGGTCCCGAGGCAAGGAGAGGCAGCGGGCTAGCACCTTCTGCCACTGGCTAGTGTCCCCTCCGAGTGCCCGAAGCTGGGGGATGTAGGGGACAGGCCAGCACCTGTTGGGACACAGCACCGTATGGTGTATGATTCAGTGCTACCTCCTGACAGCACTGTTGCCGTGTGGTGTCCATGACCAGCGTTTATGGTGCTGCAGGATGCTTTGTGGTCTGGAATGCTCCCCAGTGCGTTGTGCTCGGCCGTATGGTCACTGGAATGATCCCAGGACTTTCCGTCTCCCCTTCCTCCCTGGGCGCTGCTGTCACCCACCACCCCGCTGGCAAAGCAGGACCATGTACAGGGTAGTGGTTCCTCCAGAGGCCAGGACAGAGCGCTGGAAAGGGCTGGATGAAGCCTCCAGGCAGCTCTCCCCCAGGCCCAAGAGCTAGATCCAGCCAGGAGCAAGTGCTGGAAGCTGTCACACCAGATGGGTTGCCCAAATGTGGTGCTGTGCTCCCCAGCACCCATTGCTCCTCTCTTGCGGTCTGCAGCTCAATATCACATCATAGCCATGCTGAAATTCCTGGGGTGACTTGGAGGTGATCAAGGCTTGGAGGACCTGAAGCCAGGGGTGAATCTGGCTCTTGTTAAACCTTCAGAGAAGTGGGAAAGGCCAACATCTGATGCTTCTTCCCACCTGCCTCTCACCTGCCAACACACGGGACCTGTCGCTGACTCCAGCACAGCCATTCCCACCATCGTCTTGGGTCACCTGGCTTGGGCATCTCTTCTCCACATCGGGCACAGGATGTGGGTTTTCCCTATAGTCCCAGCTCTACCTGGCATGGGGCAAGAGGTTGGAGAGCTGCTTTGATCCAGCTGACACCAGAGCAGTCCTATTACCCTGGAGTGTCCCTATGTCAGTTGCTGCTGTCCCCACCAGCAATGCTGCATAACCCCAAGCTCCCGCTAGCACTTAGGGATGATTATTGAGGCTGGAAATCTCAGAGAGTGGCTCTGGCAGCCCACACTGCAGCTGTCCCAGCCCTGGGGGAATCAGTAAGTCCTGCAAGCACCACGAATGGGGGTGTAGGCACCAAAAATAGAGGTGAGCAACGAAAGGGGGATGAGGCAGAAGTAGCTGAGCTGCTCCCCTAAACCCACACACTTGCACAAGCGAGTCCCTCTGGCTGCAGTGCTTCCTCCGAGCTGGCCTTTCCCAGGAGCTGCCGTGACCCTGACGTGCTGTTCCAAAACAAAGTGCGGAGCCCTGGATGCTCCCTGGGGATGTACAGCACGGGCCACGATGTGCTTTCTGGGATGCTGTGGGCTCTCCAGGGCTGTCCCAGCATCCCAAAACAATGAGCTCTGGTCTTCGCAGACTTCTCCTGAGGGAGGGTTATGTTTGCGCAGGTTGTCCCTGCTCCCAGCCCAGGAGTGGGCGTAGGGGTTGTCTGTCTGCAGGAGGGAGAGGGAGTGGAATATGTCCTGCCTTAGGATCAGGATGCTCTGCCCTCCAGCATGGTCTGTGCTAAATTTTCCCCCCCTTGCTCGTGCTAGGATGCCTGGACATGGGCTCCCAGTTGATCCCACTCTCAGAGCCTGTTTGAAGGGTTTGGCATGCAGTACAGACATGGACATCCTAGGACTGAACACTGGGAGTCCTGGGTCTTGGGAAAGCACCAGCTCCTGGTAGCCTGTCCTTGGAGCGAGGGTCCCAGCAGGATTGCACCAGAGGGTTTCTCCCTCTCCCGCTCTGTTGCAAGCAGCGATGCTGTCCTGGAGGGGGAACGCTGCCGGGAAATAGCTCTGCCAAGCAATTCCCAGCAGCCCACGTCTCCACACTGGGACCCGTCAGACACGTCTTTATCCCTTGGGAAAAGTGTCAGGAAGAGCCATGTGCACAGCACGTCCCCGCTGCCGCCTGCCCCCCATATGAGCTGCTCTCACGCTCGCCCGCACCTCTTCTGCATGACAGACCATCTCAGATATGGGGGGCTGCTGGAGCCCCCTCGTACGTGGCTGTCCCCCCATCTGGAGTCAGCGATCCCGGCCAGCCTGGCACAGGGGTCTCAGAGCTTTGCCCCACCACGCAGCCCGGAGCAACAGCCCCTCCAGCTCTGGGAGGCCATTTCTCGATCACCCTTCCTCTCCTGGTCCCCCTCTCCACTCAGACCCCGCTAGGCCCCATCTCCCCTGCCCTGCCTGGGCTGTACCTGCCCAGCTGCCTGACCCCGCTGAGCACAGAGTAGGCCCAGGAGGACCCTCGTGCAAAATGCTGTTCGTTGCATGCAGATAACCGGAGATGCTGCAGCCTGGCTCTCCTTGCCCTCCATAGCTGCACGGAATAAAGACTTTCCCCTTTGGTTTTTCATCAGTGCAAAAAAACGCCAAGATAATGGGTGATAAGCAGCAATCTCCTGGGTTTATCCAGCCAGGGAATCATTAGCCGTGCCCATTGTGCAGGTGTTCGTTAGGGAGGCAGGAGGGGATGAGTCTGCCTTGCAAACAAGCCAGGAGCACGGATTTCGGCAATGTTGTCTTTACAGGAAGGACTTTTTAATTATTGGAAAAGAAAAAAAGAGAGAAAGGTATCTTTCCAGGAGAGTCATCTTTTCAGGATAGCCAGTGCATTTTTGCTTTTTTTCTTGTTTGGATCAGACAAAAGCGCATCCCCAAGATGGAAATGGTGGCAAGAACTGATGAGTGAAAAGACAGTTCTGATCCAAAGAGCTTTTGTACCTTGTTACAGTGCCGAAACTAATTGCAAATAAATTCCCTGTTGGACAAATGATGTTTTTCCTATTGGTGGAATCTCAGGAAATTTATTTGAACCCATCAAGGTATGGGGGAGGATTTAAAGCAGGTTCATTAGTCAACTCCTATCCCCCAGGGAAGGAGGGGTGCAGGACATCTGAGATGGTGCCTTGGTTGAGGTGCAAACAGGAGCTCCTGACACCTCTCCCTGCTCTGTGCCACTTGGCCGCCCAAACAGCCCTGAGTCCCCAACCAAACCCACCTTCTGCCACAGCATCCCAGTCACACAAGGCCTTTTGTTCCCCTCTCCCAAAAATAAAAAGCAGGGTTGGGAGGGCACATTGGCGGTCCCCAAGTGGCCGCGGGCGGCCGGGGGCCAGTGGGGTGGGAGGCACGGAGCCGGCACGGCACGGCCTGGGGAGGCGTCCGGGGGGAATATGCGGAGTTGGCTCAGCACAGGCCTTCTTTAATAAAAACATGAGTCAGCTGCTGGCGTGGGCAGTGGATTTTCTAAACATCCCCTCATATCCTGAGAAAGGGAGTAAAAAAAAAAAAAAAAAA
>VWYH01006719.1:856914-937360 GCA_013399365.1 Pampusana beccarii | reverse complement strand
AAAGAAAACAGGGAAAAAGGCCAGAATTGAAAGCAGACACAGGGAGAGAGCAGCGCTTTCTCTCCGGTTTAAGGAGGCGAGAGCCGGTCCGGTCCGGGCTGCTTTTGTTTCCCGTTTGCCGGGCCCTCGCCGCTCCCCCTCGGCAGCCGGCGGCAAAACTCCCCTCTCCTTGCAGCCACTTTGGCTTCTCCTACTTTTTTAATTTTTTTTTTTTTTCCCCATCGCGCTCGTCTGCCGGGCTTTAATCAAAAGTTTTGCTCTGCAAAGGGTCCCCGCCGAGGGTGGAGGGAGGAAGTCGGAGGGACTCCGCTCCTCATTGGCGAGGCCAACTCCCCCTTCTCCTCCTCCCGAGGTCTCTTTTATTTATACACGCACACACACGCGTGCACATCCCTGTGCCCGGGGCGGCCGGACCCCCTCCCAGGTGGGCTGGGGGCTGCCCGGGGCGCTGCTGAGATGCACTAGAGGAGCAGAGCAAGGGCTTGGCTGCAGCCCAGCCCTGGCACAGCCTCGGCTCTCCTTTTTATTTGACTTTTTTTTTTTTTTCCCCTCCTCCCTTCCACTTCATTTCTTCCCTTCGCTCTCTTTCTCCTTTAAGTGGAAAAGCCTTGCCAACTGGAGAGGGCTGGGAGGGCAGGGAGAGCCTCGTCAGACAGCAGATAGAGTGTGGAGGAAGAGACGAAGGAGTTTTGTGTTGCCAGCGATCTGTGGGACTTGTGGCACCAGCGGTCACCTGGTGGGACCCTGCCCAAGGTAAGCCCTCGTGTCACCCACCCGGGCGCCGGCTCGTCCTCCTGCTCTGCTCCAGCCAGGAAACCTCGCACTGGAGGTGATGCAGGGCCCCAAGGACCCTCTCCTGAGCCGGCCCTGTTGCTCTGGAAGGGGCTTTGCTCCCCTTCAAGGGTCTGGCACCCCAAAACACCCCTGCAAGCCCTGGGGAGGTGGTGTTTGGAGGAAAGTGGCCGGGCTCTGCAGCATCCTGCAGGAAAAGCTGTCCCAGCTAAGGGGACACTGTGGTTGTAGGGCAGGCAGAGGGACCACACTGCAGAGGAAATGGGACTCTGGTCATCTCTGCTTTTCGCTGAGGAGCTCTCAGTCCCTCCCTGGGCTGGGGGGTTACCCCAGCTCTCCCAGCCCAGCGGCTGCTGGAAGGATGGGGTGTGTTTGGGGAAGGGGCTGCTCACCCCCCACAACAAGACATCTTTTAAAGATGTGTGTGCTGCTGCAGAGCACTGTTACGGTATTGTCAGACCATCCGAATGCGTCTGTGGTCATCCCTAAATACGGGGTGCTGCTAAGACCAGGTCTTAGGTTTCTGCTCTTGGTGGGACTCCTGTCCCCATGGGCCAGGCCAGCACGGTGAGGGAGGTCTGCAAGCCCTGCTCAGTGGGTACTGGAGAGGGAAGAGCCTGGCAAAACCCTTCTAGGCATGGATGTGGGCAACCGCTCTGCTGTCTCAGGCTGGAACTGGTCTGAAGTGAAGCTGTGCTACCTCAGGCAGCCCCAACAGCTTGGGGACACGGGGCTGCATGACCTGCACGGCTTTGGTGTTCACACTGGGGACACTGTGGGCTCCGAGCATCCAGCTCCTGCACTCACCTGCCAACAGGGAGACTTCCAAAGCAGGGCTTGTGGTGGAGGGGGAGGTAGTGCTGCTCCCTCCATCCCTGCCCCAGGGCACCTGAAGCTTCTGCTAAAGCAGCGTGCAAACAGCTATAAGTAGTTGTTTTGACGTGCAACCCTGTTTGCAGGGGCTTGGCAGTCCCAAATCTTTTCAGAGGGTCTCACATTGATGACAGGGACCAGCAATGTTGAGCCCCAGAGTTCCCCAGGGGCCACTGAGAGGTTGGTTGAAGGGTCGTTTCTCCCTCAACGCGCTGCAGGGACAAGGTGCCTGTTCACCCCATGTTCTCAGGAAAGGGACACGTTTCGTTCAGGCAGCCAGGGTTGGTGGCAAGACATGGCTCAGCCTGGCAGAGAGCACATGCCAGGCTGGCTCAGCAGGGGCGCTGCCAGGCACCCACCCCGGCTGGCACCCAGCCCTGGGCATGGTCTAGCGTGAGGTTTGAAGTCACTCCTGGACATTGCTGTCACACAGGCTCAGGTGTGCTGTGGCCCTGGTGGCAGTTCCCATCCCTGGGCAGCGTCCATGGGTCCAGAAAGCACCCTCAATTCAGTTGGTCCATCAAGAGGGATTACTGTGTTAGAGAAGCATCAAGTCACAGTGACCCATTTGCATAAACGTGTGCATGCATGTGATGCTGCAGCCAGGGAGAAGTCAGCCATGGTTTGTTGTCCAAAGTCCTGGGTATTTCTCGTAGGGTCCGGCAGGGCTCTGGCCTGGACTTGGTCCTCTGCAGTCTCTACATTAGCTGCTTGGGTGACAGATGAGCACATGTATGAAACTCCAGGCTGGTACCACGCTGGGTGGGCAGCTGGTGTGCAGGCAGATCAGAGCGTGGGAGGATCCCAGAGGAGTTCAGGAGGAGTCTGGCGTCAACAGGCAATAGCGAGCTGTGACGGCATGCTGCCATTGGGAAGGAAATATTAAAGGGCTGTGCATCATCCTGGGGGCTGACAGCCCAGCAGCTTGTATGGTGGGAAAGGACCTGGGGGCTACAGTGGACACAAACCAGATCGCGGCGTGGTGCGGGCAGACCTGCAGCATGGGACATGTGGGAGGCAGGCTGAGCACATGGGGTGGAGGGAACGGGTCCTCCCCGGTGAGCAGTGCCAAGCCCTTCAGCAAGGATGTGCCCAGGGTGGAAAGACTTGGGCTGAGCATGGGGGGCGAAGAGAACCCCAGAACAGTCTACGGAGGACTGAAAGAGGGGTTAATGGGGCTGGTTGGGCACTGGGGGAAGGTAGCACAGTCTTCATGCACAGGAAAGGTCACTGCAAAGAAAAATGTTAGCTTTTAGGGAAAACATCTGTATGTTTAAAGACATGAGGCTGGGTGCCTTCAGCCCTGAAGGTTTCAAAGGACACATCAGGAAAAACTCTGGCTGAGGAGATGTGGACACCGCAGCAGGGCAATGACCCCATGATCTCTTTCAGCCTCGTTTTTGATGGGTCTGTGACAGGATTTCCAACATGTTCAGAACAGAACTGTCAGGGAGAGGAGAGCACTGAGCCCTTCACCAGCAGTAGGGAAAGATGAAATTGTCCTCGCGAGCACCAGGGGAAAGCTGAGGTTAGGAAATGCTCTCTAACCGTAAGAGCGATGCCACGCAAGGAAAAGCCGTGGCATCACCCGAGTGACAGACAGGTGTGACTGGCTGCTGGAGGTCCAGGCAGGGACCCCTGCACCTGGCTCCATGCTGGGGCCAGACAGTCCCCAAAGTCCCTCTGGCCCTGGTGTCTGATGCCATGCTGAGACAGGATGGGATTGCAATGGTCTTCATAGGGTCTGGCTCTGGCAAGGCATCTTCCAGGGATGCAGCAGCAAAGGGCAGTGAGCAGAGGGGATGCGCAGTAGCCAAATCCCATGGGAGCGCAGCTGCTGGGGCTGACAGTGAGGGCTGCCTTTGGCCCAGAGCTGGAGGCTGCCGGGGACGGCGGGGGCTCGGGGCTGGCTGGATGCATCCTATCACTGCGAGGGAGGATCCGGGCCCAACACTTCATGGAGTTTGTTTGTTTGTACTTTAACCAAGGGAAAGAAATCCCCTGGAGAGGATCTGCAAGGGGAGGGTATAGACTGGGTATTGTTTCCTGAGAGGCTGGACCGGCTCCAGGAGGCTCCTTCCGTTCCACCAGGCAAATTGGACGTAACAAGGCTTGTTTTAGGGGTGGCTGTTTCCCCTCCTCCTCTCCCCGGTTGCCTAATTGGTCTCCCCGAGCCAAGCACACCTCTGCCCTGCTCCACTCCCCCTCTGCCCTGCTCCACTCCCCCTCTGCCCTGCTCCGCTCCCGCCAGGATGCCTGTTCCTGGAAACACAACGCTTTCCCAGCACCGTGGGGGACACGGAGCAGACCCAGCCAGACAGGGACGCGTGCTGGGGATGCACAGAGGTGTGCTGGGACACGGTCATGCACTGAGCAGGGTGGTCCCACAGGTCCATCGCCCTCCCAGCCTGGCAGCAGGAGACATACAGTGACGTGCTGCCCCTCACACCCTGGTTTTCCACCATCCCTGGGACACAGGCTGGGACATGGCCTGATCTGCATTCGTGCCCTCCTCCCACAACCAACCTGCAGCGCAAGGTGTGGAGAGGCCGTGCAGGGAGAAGGCAGCTCACAAAATCCCCTACGGAAAGGCTGCTGCCAGGAAAGCCAGGCTGGTGTGGTGCAAATTGTGCATGTCCTGCACCCATGGAGAACTCGTCTTCTCCAGGACATGTCTATGGGGATATCTACTCACCTCTCCAGGTCTCCACTAACACTCACCCTACGCTCCTCCCTGGGCTCAGCAAGAGCTGATGTGAGATGGGGCTCGCAGGAGGATTCGGCGTGCAGGAGCAGGGAAGGGTTGGATAATGGGATGTAACCAGGGCCCTGCACTGGCTGTCAAACCCCAGGCTGTAAACTAGGAAGCAGATGGGGTAGGACATACCTTCTCCCTGTTATGGGAAGGGACTTCTCAGCACATCCCCGTGGGCAGCACCAGGGCTGCTTGGAGCGATGGGGCTCCCAAAGCAGGGAAGAGATGAGCAGGTGACAGGCAAATCTGCCCCTCGGTGCAAGGCCCCGTCCTGCCAGCCCCTCTGCCTTCTCCCTTCTGGCTCCTCTACCACGCACAAGAGTCTGTGACTGAAATCTTAATGCTACCGAGACACAGTAATTGGCACCAATTAAATTGCTACATTCATGTTTGAATTGCTTTAACTGGCGAGACACACTGTCTTATTTATACAAAAAAATATGTTTGCTTGTGGGTTTGTCTGAACCGGGGCCAGCAGAAAATACACCATTTCGAGCCTCGCTCTCTGAAAGCACATTCTCTGCTCGCAAACTGGAAGTCACCTCGGTTTCAGCCTTTGCAAACAGTGGCAGAACAGAAACCTCGCTTTCCTCGGGGCCGAGCGCTGCCGGCATCGCCAGAGGGATCCCCTCCTGTCTCCCTGCAGGCAGCTGCCAACTTTCCCTTTCCAGCCTGGGAGAATATGGTCTGATTCAAGGAGGTGAATTCCTGGCAGGACTCGGTGCCCATTTTAAAGCCACGCTCTGGAGGGGCAAGGAGTACTGGCAACTCCCAGCCCGGCGCTGGTTCCTGCCTTGGCTTCTCCTTTGGAGGATCCATGGGGTTTTGGGGGCAGGGGCTGTTTGCAGAGCGTGGGGGCAGAGTGGAGCTGATTTCTGCTCCATGACTGCAGGGAGAGGAGCCACCGGAGGTTGTACAGGACCCTGTGTGCAGGATGGCGACCACGGCTTGTGCCGCTTGGCCAGAGCACGTGGGAAGAGAGCATCCAAGAGGGAGGCATCCCTCATACAACCTGTGGGATGTGCTTGGCCTTCTGTACCTCCCCACTCCAGAAAGCTCTGTTGCTGCCACCAGGTCCTGTTGTTATAAGGAGGTGAGGGCCAGAGCCCCATCAGTGTGCGATTGCCGGCCGGGGGCCTGACCTGGCGGGCAGGCACAGGGTGAGGGTGGCTGTCCCCAGCGCTGTGGTTTGGCTGTCTCTGCAGCCCTGGCACTGGGTTCCACCACCCTGCTCTTCTTGCCCCACAGTTGGACTTAACAGGGGAGGTGACAGGGTCAGCCCTGGCACCAAGAGCTGCACCAGCAGCTGTATTTTGCTCCCTCTTAGGAACCCAGAAGTAGTAGAGCCAAATCAAACACAACCCCTCTGAAAGCAGCCTCTGCCTTTCACACCCCAGCGCTGCCTGGCCCCCTCCTCTCCCACCCTGGCCATGGTGCCAGGCTTCTCCCCAGGCCCCACAGACGGACAAAGGGCGCCCTGACCGCAGAGCTGGTGAGTGCCTAATCCCAGCCACGAGAGCCTAAAACCCCAGAACAAAGCGATTAAGCTCGGATCCTTTGCAGGCAGCCGAAAGGAGCCAATACATCCAAGCAGATTGTCTCCTCCTCCCCACAAGATCCATGTCTCACAAAAATTTTCAGAGGAGGATCAGGTTGCTTATCCTTTGCCTGGATGTGGGGCTGGTAAGACCACAACACTCTGAATGCTCCTGGGGCTTTGCAAAGCCCTTATATCCTGCTAGGGCTCAGGATGGCTCTTTTTCTCCTCCTGCCTTCACCACCCTGCCCTTGCAGCTGATGATTGATGGTTAATTAGAGCCAGCTGGGACCTTTGGCTCCAGCCCTCGCCCCACCCTAGAGCCACCCTCAAATAGTGACCACAAGCAGGTGGTGGAGATGGTGATGTGCTAGGAACTGCTTTTCTTGTCAAGTATACTTCAACAGCATGCTTCTGTTGAGTTGTTGTGGGAAGGAAGATGTGGCTTTCTGGCAGCTGTGGCACAAGAATGATGAAAGCCCTGGGGGTGCCAGGACACGGAAGGAGCCACCAGGATGGTGCCTGACCCTTGGTCCCACCCTGCTTCCCTCTCCACTCTGCTGGCAGTGGGGAAAAGCAGTGGGTGAGTGCATGGACTCTGCTCAGAGAGGTAAGCCCTACCCAGGCCCATATCTTGGGGAACTGGGACCTCTGAATCTGCCCATTTGGGGGTGCAGGGGCCAGAGATGTCTTTAAGTCACTGCTGCCACCCAGCCCGAGGCTGTGCTGCTTGGTTGGAGGGGCCAGTGGTGAAGCGACGTGGGGAGCTGTGTGGGTCCTGGCCCGTGGTTCGGGTGTCCTGCAGCCGTGTTCACCACTTGTGCTGCTTGTGTGTTTGAGAAGCAGCATGGTGTTCCAGGGCAATGGAGAAGTTGGGGATAGTCATGGTCAGTCCCAGCTGGATTCTGTTGTGTCCTTTAGAGCATCCCGATGGAGAAGGGCACTGGGAAAGGCTGAAATGCTCCCAAGGGGCACATTTGTGCCTCCCTCAGGGGGTCATTACCCCAAGGCTGAACAGAGCCCTGCTCCCCATACCTCTGGTGAGCATCCCCAGTCACGCACAACACCAGACATCAGGGCTGTGCTCCAAAACACCGGCCAACCCCAGCATCGCCATGGCTGTGACCCCCACCCACTGCCCTGGGGAGCCTAAGGGGCGCAGGATTTGGCCGGGGTGTGCAGCAAGGGACAGCCAGGCTGTCCCATCAGCCTTCCCCAGCACGGGGCAGCCATTCCTCCCAACACCCCCATCCCTCCTTCTCCAGCCCCGGGTGAGCTCTGGTCTTTGCCCAAGGTTTTCCCACAGCCTGGGCCAAGCTCACAGGCTCAGGGGAGCAGCTACTGCCGGCCCTGGGGCTCAGCCTTTCCTCTGACAGCGGAAGCAGGAGAGCATGCGCAGCCGAAAGGGCCGTGAATACCAACACTCTGGGCTGGGGGGATTATTTATAACGCTGGCAACTCTCCAAACAGATGTTTCGTTTTAATTTGAACTTGCGCTAAATAGGTCACTCGTTTCTTCTGTCTCCCATGGGCTTAACAGAGGGGGAAAGCGGGGCGGATAAGGGGTGAGAGAGCAGGGCTCGCCGTGGTCCCACGTCCCCCGTGAGAGCTCCTCGCAGCGATGCGTTACGGAAAGCCCACGGCTGGACGTGTGCTGGATCATGTGCATGGATGCCGAGGTCCCTCCGTGCTCGGAGAGGGAGGGTGTCTGCAGCCGAAATGGGGCTGTGTGGGGTCACCTCCCCACCCCATTCCTTGCATGGCTGACCCCAGAGCTGCTGAATCACACTCCCGGGGCTTCATGTGGACTCGTCATCCTTCCCAGCAGCCTTCCTCCCCGCTTTGGAGTCACGGTCCTCGTTTTTGGCTTTCTGGCAGATGCCGTCAGAGCTGATGACAGCCTGTGGCAGGCTGGCCTGGAGGAGGCTGGCTGTGCCAGCTTGTGTCCTACCATCTGCTGCAGGACCAGAATCACCACAAACACCTTCTCCAGGTGCCAGCAAAGCTGGGTACCAGAGTCTGTGGTCCCGCACAGGGGTTCTGGTCACATCAGCCCTGCTGTCTGCAGCAGAAGCAGACAGGAGAGCCATCCTCATGTATGGGCATGGTGGCTCTGAACTCATACTGCCCCAGAGGTGGCATCTACCCCTGCTTTGACCAGCTGGAGAGCTTGGTCCACAGCAGAGATCGGTGGTTGTGGCTTTAATCACCTATTTGCAGATCAATGAGCTCTGGTAAAACTGCTCAGGGGCTTTAGGTGTTTGCAATGCTGCCTGTGAGCGCTGGTGTGAGTGAAAGAAACCCCCAAACCCAAGCACATTTCAAACAGACACCCAGGGCTCTTCGCATCCCTTGGCCTCACCAGTGCCTGGGTAAAGCCTCAGGACCCTTCAGCCCTGGCAGGAACGGTCTGTGGGACCCCAGGGACTTCCCCATTGCCTCTGCTCCTCAGCCTGGTTTCAGATTTCCTACCTCTGTGTTTTATCAGCAGCTGTTTATGGGCCTTGGGAGGACAGGCTCCCCATGTGTGTGCCCTGCCTAATTCTAGCCATGTGCTGGGAAAAAGAAAAAGGGCTCTGTGATGATCATCTGGTCTGTGAGTAAACTCGGTGTCATGGGAGCCGAGGGACCCCAGAGGAGAGATGTTGCAACTCCGGACAACTCCAGCCAAGGGAGAGAGGAAAAAAAGGCACAGTTTTATTTAGATTAAAGGGTGGGAAAAAGCAGTTGCAGAGGCCAGGGGGAGGGTGGCAGAGGAAAACAGGACAAGCCAAGGAGTTTCACTGCAGGATAAGCAAGGCTTGGGTTTCAGGGGTCACCAGCCTTTGCCTGGGGAGTTCTTTGCCTTTAAAAAGTGGGGGGACAGTGCCCCCCCAGCCAGGAGAAGCCCTCATTCCCTGGCTGCAAGCAGCATTGATCATGGGATCTATATGGGGCTTATTTTGTTGCATACGGGCACCCATGATCTCACTTTAATGACTCAGATGTGCTTAGACAAAAAAGAAATAAAATATATTGTACTTCCCGCTAATTTGCACCAGATGTCCCTGGCCCGCTTGGCAGGATAGCGGGGCCAGCGAGCATTGTGGGAGCGCCTGGAAGCACAGCCCCAGCAAGACAAGGGGTTCGAAATAGAAAGGCAGAGGAAGAGAAAGGACCAGTGGCTGTGTGAGAGGTCTGGCTTCGCTTCTCCGCTCCTTCCTTTGCCACACACAGGCATGCTGCCACCAGCCCAGATGCCCTCATGGGCTGGAGTGGCAGCCAGCACCTCTGCCCAGCATCACCAGAGCCGAGAGGCTCAGGCAAGGGGAACACGGCCAGGGGGAGGAGAGTAACGTGGGGCAACGGATGCAGGAATTGTCCCTGGAAATGCAAATGGGATTTGCTGAGAGGAGACTGTGCGTGCTGGTTTCCAGCAGACAGCGCATCCCCTTACCAGTGATCGATGGTCTGTAGGGGCCAGAGCTCCTTCCAAGGTGGCTATCAGGGCAGCCATGGCTGCTTTTCCCCTCCCCTGTGCACCAGGCTGGTTCCCAGCTCCCACAGCTCTGAGGGTGCTTGCAAGAACCCTATACTGCTCCATAGGGCATTAGTGGTTGCGGAGCAGAGGTGAGAAATGTGGTCTAGGCATGCTCAGGAAGAGGGCAGTGGATCAGGAGGGTCTCCTTGGTGTGGGTGCCTGTCTGCATAGATCTGCCACGGTTTAAGGCATCTGCAGGGCTGGAAATGGCCCTGTCACACATGATCTGTGCTTGGGCATGGGCAGTGGCTGCTATATGTGCTGGGATGCTCTGCCAGGAGCACTGCACCATACACATGTTGGGAGCAAACACAGAGGGAAAGGGGCTCAGAGGTCTGGCAGGGCGTGATGAGCAAAGTCAAAGGAAATTCTTGCCTCGTTACCCGGGAATAGTCAAGATTGAGCCCACACAACATATTTTGGGCATTAGCAAAGGCATGTTTGGCTTACTAGCATCCTTAAGCAAGAGATAGGTCTGGAGTGCGGGAATGGTAATGAATCAATAAGGTTTGGTGATGCTTGAGCTCCTGAGCAAGGTGCTGTGAGGTGGAAGGAATGGCAGAGGTGGCTGAAGGAGTACTCCTCCAAAAGTAAAGCTGGGCCCATCCCCAGCAGTGACTGGATACAGCTCTTCCTCGTGTCCAAAGCCCTGGGTGTAGCCCTGCTCCCGCCACAGAAATTCCCATCCAAGTTCATCAGTCACAGAGACATCAGCCACCGGCTGCTGCTCGCAGCAGTGAGTGGGGGAGTGAAGAGGAGGTGGAGGAGAAAGCTCAGCTGTCATCAGACTTGGGATGCAGGAGAAATGGGAGCAGGCTGCTTTGGAGAAGCTGCAAAGTCATGAGACGAGGAAGCATGAGACTTGAATCCTGGTCCTGGTGCAGCTGCGGTCCTGCCGCGTGGACTTGGCTGTGGTGTTTGACCTCTGTGGTCTGGCTCTCTCACCTGTGTCCTGTCTGTAAAAGGCTCCATGGTCTGTCAGAGCCTGCAGTACCCTCTGCACAGCGCTGTTGCTGCTCAGGGATGGCGGGGGTCCTTGTTTATCCCATCACCCCATGCAACACGCAGGAAAAGCATGAAGTTAGAGATGCTTAAACAGGCTTTCAGCGGGTACCCTGCCATCCCCCGTGGTGCCTGGCTATGGGATGCTTTCCTTTCAGCAGAGGGCTGGGGAGCCTGGCAGCCCTAGAGCTGGGACAGCTCTCCCTCATCTTGCCTGCAAACCTTCCATGCAGCTCTTGGCGTGCGCAGGAGGAGCGGCCGCTGGGTGCAATCCTGCAGCAAGGCGTGCATCCAGCCGGCCAGGCTGATGTGATTACAGAGGAGAGATAAGGACAGACAATGTGGCTGTGTACTGAGCAGGGACAGTCGCCTGTATCTGTGTCTTGTTTGTACTCGAAACCCTCCCAGACATTCAGTATCCCACTCCCAGCCTAACCAGGCCAGTGCGAAGGCAACCAGAGACGCAGTGAGCAGGCTGGGGGGACCAGTCCTCCCCCCAGCACTTGGCAGAGCCCCAGCGTGGCCCCATGGACCTGTGTCCCCAAGGACAGCACAGCCACCCCACAGGCATGTGGGGCTGAGCGTGGGGCTGCATCACCCAGCCAGCCTGGCCTCCCTGCGAGCCAGCTGACCTCCAGTCTCCTCTCCCAGCCAAATTCCTCTTTTAGAATAATAAACAGTGCAGCTCAAGAGAAAAGCTCCCTGCCAGGCCAGGGATGGCTGGCCCTCGCACCACGGTGCTGGAGAGAGGCAGAAGGAAAGTCTGTACCCGTGCGGTGGGGAGGAGAGGATGGTGAGAGGTGTAACACGGTGATGGGGAGCTGGGACTTCACCTCAGCAGCTGCAAGGTGGGAGGCTGCTGCAAAGCCGCAGGGCGAGCTAAGGGAGTGGGATGCGGCATTGCTGCAGGACCAGCTTGGCCTCCAGGCATGTGCCAGAGTGGGTGGAGGCAAATGGTCCCATGGCTTGAAGATGCTTGGGTGCTGGCCCTTGTGAATGATGTGGGAGTCTGAGGGGTCCAAGGCACCTTGCTGACACACAGGGCTGGGAGGAGACAGTCCGAAGCAGCTGAGCATTGCGTAGGTGCTTGTGTTTGGGTCCCTGGCTGGGATAATGTCTGGGCGCCTGGTTTTGGATCACTGAGTGGGGCTGCACCCACCTCATCTCCTCCTTGTCTGGCACTCGTAGGGTGCGCCTTATTGCTCTTGCTGAGAACAAAAGCTGCGATTGAGGAGGGAAACAACAAGTGCTCTCAAGGCTGGCGGTGATCCGGGTGCATTTACATCCCTTGTGAAATTCCTGTGTGCACCCACATATCCAAGCACATGTGTCCCTATGGCAGGGAGAGAAAGGTTTGCCTTTCTGGAGTGCATCCTGCAGGACAGGCAAAGCTCAGCATCTCTGAGCGTGCCTCTCGCCCTGACCAGAGCAGACAAACAAGGGAGAGGTCAGCACTCCCTGCGAGATGTTGCCACCCTCCCACTCTGCTTGGGAAGCATCTCTGAGAGAAATGCCTTTCTGCAAAACCAGCAGCTCTATTAAAACCAGCTCTGAACACGGGGGAGGTGGCAGGCGGAGGCTGCAGGGCTCTCATTGCTCGCTGAAGCAACACCCGTGCCAGCCCAGCACCACCACGCACCCACATCCAGCTCCCGGGCAAAGCTGCGGTTTGCCCCATCGGTGATCCTGCAGAGGTCATGGGTGGAATTAGGGACCTGTCTGTGTGGGTGGAGGAAGACAAAAATCTCACCTGCCGCAGGACTAGCAGTGACAGCCGCAAAGCTGGGCAGGCAGCTCAAAGCTGGGCATGAGCTTGGGAAAATCTTAGGTGCTGGCAGGCAGATATCTGAGGTGTGTGGGGGTGCATGTGAATACAGCTTGTGTATGCAGGCAGGGAGGGGTGAAAAGAGAGGATCCCAGTTGTCCTTGCAACCTTGAACGTTGAATAATGGATGAATCACATACCTCTGTAAAGGAGAATTGGGAAACAAAGCTAATTGTTCTCATGGCAGTGCCTTGGGGGGCAGCGAGATTAGGTTGTCTGTCCTCTCTCCTGCAGGCTGGTGCTCTGAGGGAGGGAGCAGCGAGGTCACATTCATTTACAGCCTGAATTTCACCTCTGTCCTTTCATCCTACCCACCCCCAGCTCTGCCCCAGAGGGGCTCTCATCCCCTCTGGCAAATGCAGAAAAGAGAAGAAGTCATGGAGGGGTTTTCTGGAGCGGGGAGAGGGAAGCTGCTGAATAAGCTGGAGACCTGGAAGGGTTTGCTGGGAGATCAGACTTCTGTTGAGCCAAAGCAAGAGAATAATAAAAACATCTGACAAACGCACGTCATTTAAAAACCATTTCCTCCTTCACATCAAGCAAACCAGGAGGCCACTCCGGGGCCAAGAGGCAGCAGAGCCGCTCAGTAAGAGACAGTGCCTGGGTCAGCGAGCCCAGGTTGCCACTAGCCATCCTCAGCACCGTGCCAGCGTCACAGGGGCTTTTCCTTGGGGTCTTCTTTGGGAACAGGTCCAAAATGCCTCTTGTTCTGGGACAGAGGAGGTGGCCCAGAGCAGGACGGGAGCTCGGCCCCAGATTGCAGCCTGGCTGAGCTGAGAAGTTCAGCTCCACACAGGAGCATCCCCAGGTTCAGTGCTACTGAACTCTTTTCCCCTCAATTCTGTCCGGGCACAGAGGAAGCCTTTTGCCCTTACTCTTCCCTTTCTTAATGTCTTCATTTTGCTTTTCCAAAATACTTATCCCCGTACCTGCAGGTGCTAATGGGGGGGTTACCTGTCACCGCATTACACAGGGGACAGACCCCACTGCTCTTGGGGAGCTCTGGCCTTGTCTCTTTTGAGCTGCCAGTTTGCACCAGAGAGGGCTGAAAATGGTCCGTGGAAAAGACTTCTTGAGAAAAGTTCGTAAAAGGGATTTTTAACTAAAAAGCTCTGTTAAATATTTCCTTAAAGTATATATACTTAGAAGTTAAATGCAAGAAACTCATTTTTTGGATGGTTTCTTTGGGCTTGTTTGATTTCATTGGAAGGAGCAGAAAATGTGGGAGGACTGAAGGACGATCTGTTTTCTAGCAAATTTTATCTCACTGGGACTGAGGGAAGCGAAAAACAAGAAAAAAAAAAAAGGCAGGCAGTAGGACAGAGAGCGGGAGAAAGGGAGGGCTCTGCAGCAAGGGGAGCGGCATTTCCAGTAGAGATGGGTGAGAGCTGACAAAACTCCTGGATCCTCCAGCAAAATCCCTGTTTACCAGTGGGAAATGCTTTAGAAACAGCTCCTACTGCAGATCCAGCTTGGTGGGGAACCAGTCACCCTTCTGGGAGGGAAAAGCTGAAAACTGGAGAGATATGGGAAGTTTCTGAGGTGGAGAAGTGAGTCTGGGGCTTGGCTGGGTGCTTGGGGACCTCTCTGACCAGGGTGGATGTGGGAGCCCTCTCTGCTGGCAGTGCTGTGCTCATCCCGCTTTGCTCTTGGCAGGATCTGGTCATCCAGCTGTGAAGCCCACCATGCTGCTCCCCTCTCTGAAAACATCTCTCCGGCTTCTTGTCCTCACCAGTGAGTGCTGCGAGTGGGGAGGTGCGCCCAGGATTGGGCCCAGGGTGGGAACACTCACCCCAGGGCCATGGGGAGGGAAGGGGTGATGTTGTGGGGAGGCACAGGGGTGCACAGCACACTCCAGGGGCATCCATCCCTCCGCATGACTCAGGTCCCTCAGCTTGTGCTGGCCCAGTCCTATGGCAGGGTGGATGTAAAGTCCCCACCTGCTTCATGCAACGCACAGCTGGGTGGCAGGAGGAGACCTTTGCAGAGGGGACACTGCCAGGTGTGCTCAGCCCTCAGCATACACCCGAGAACCCACATTAGCTGGGCGTTACAGACACTCCCACAGCAGGAGGGATTCGGTCAGACTCCATGTATACAATAACCCCCTGCAACAAGGCAGCAGGGCACCTAACTGCATCTGGGCTGTTCACAGCATTGCTGCGAGTCCCTGGGGGCTGTCCCCAACTGAGCTGCCCACCCATGGGGACATTGTGTGGGGAAGCACGTGTCTCACTGTCACTGGGATATCTGGGCAAAGGATAAAGCAAGGAGTCTGGGAGAGACACAGGGAGCCGTTCAGGAAGACATCGTCTACTCTATTGCTTCCGCAGGATTTCCTGCAGGGTTTTACTTTCATTCCTTTTTCGCTTTGTGGTAAACTGATATTGTTTCAGCTTTGTCTGTGTCCCATCTGACACTGTCCCTGTGGAGAGGAGAAACTTCTTTCCTTTGAGGTGCCAGAGCTCTGGCCCAGGCTGCCCAGAGAGGCTGTGGAGTCTCCTTCTCTGGAGACATTCAAACCCACCTGGACACGATCCTGTGTGATCTGCTCTGGTGAACCTGCTTTAGCAGGTGGGTTGGACTGGATGATCTCCAGAGGTCCCTTCCAACCCCAACCACTCTGTGATTCTGTGAGAGGCAGCCAACAGAGCAGGGAACTGCCTCATCTCCTCCCCTCCCCTGTGCCCCCTGAATGCATGGTCTTGCCCAGCCTTTGAAGATGCAAACACATAGGGGAGGACCAGGTCACCCCCATTTCCAGCCCCGTCCTGACCAAGGATGCCTCTTGGGCTGGTACAACAGTATTGCAGCACATCTGCCCCGTAACACAGCTCTGTTCACACCCACTGTTTCAGAGCCACCCTCTTGCTCCTCACCACCTGATGACACTGGGTGGCACTGGGGGTGCACTTACCTTGCAGAAAGGTTGGATGGGGCAGACTTAATGAAAGCATGAAACTGGGATTTCTCCGCTCAGCATTACCACAGACAGCCAGGGCAACATGGAATGTTGCTAAACCATGTTATGTCTGATTTTCACCCCAGTAAGTGTTTTGGGACTTATAATGGATGAAGGGTGGCCAACCAAGGCCTGGGTTGACAGGACATTTCCGAGGAGAGCATGTTTTTGTCGGGGGTAGCTACACCAAGGAGGACAAATCCAGGGAAGTTATTTTTTAGTGTAAAGGCTGACACTACAAACCAAATACATCAGTGTGAGGTTGTGATCCAGCATGCTTCTCCTTGGATTTTAGAGACTGACTTGGTCTCATCTCATTCGTCTCCCAGGTCTGCTGGAGGTAACGTCAGGCGGCAGCGGGCTGCACATCGAACCCGGAGATGCTGAGCTTGTCCTTGGGCTCCACAGCACCTTCTCCCTCTTTTGCTATGGGGACGGCGCCCTGGCCTGGGAACGGGACGGTCAGCCCCTCACCGCCTCGCTGGAGCACAGGGACGGCATCTTCGTCAGCAACCTCACCCTCAGGAACGTGACGGGCCGCTACACCGGGGAGTACGTGTGCACCTACAGCCCTGACCAGGCTCCGGAGCCAGCAGAGAGGAAAGCCATCTACGTCTATGTTCCAGGTAGGGAACAGTATGACCTTGTCTCTGCATTTCTATGGGGTTTAGCAACCAAGAGGAAGAGGGCTTTGAATAATCATTCTGTCTGCAAGTACCAGGCCTCCCAAAATCCTTCCTGCCGTGGCAGGAGAGCCCTCGTTGCAGATGATCTGGCCATGGCACATCTATGGTATGCCAGGTCATGGGAGAGGCCTGGCTGTGGTGTGTTGGGACAAGTGGTGGGGGAGGCAACAGTGTTAAGCAGCAGCATCTGGGTCTCTCTTACTCTCCCAGGAGAACTTTGGTGAGCCCATGACATAGCAGCCCTCCTTTGCCATGGGGAGTAAGGGAAGAAGAATCCAACCATCCCAGAAGCTTTCTGTAACCACTGTTCCTTCTCCCACAGATCCCTCCCTAGTCTTCCTCCCCACAATCACTTCTGAAGAGCTCTTCATCTTCATCACGGGCTACACAGAGGCTGTCATCCCATGCCGTGTGACCAACCCGCAGATGCAGGTGACCCTCTATGAGAAAAAGGTGGAGAACCCCATCCCAGCTGCTTATGACCCACAACAGGGATTCAAAGGCTTCTTTGAGGACAAGACCTATTTCTGCCGAACAATTGTGGATGACCAGGAGGTGGATTCAGACACCTTCTATGTTTACAGGATCCAGGGTGAGCTGCCGTTGTCTTAACGTATCTGTGCCCCTGCTGTGGCTGTTCCTTCAGCCCAGTGGCAGGGGACAGCAAAGCTCTCCCCTTGTCTCCTTAGCAATACTCCTGAACAACTTGGAGCTGGATTTAGTCCCGTCTCCATTAGAGAATGGGTTCTACCAAAGTGCCAGCTCCATCCCTCAGGGATGAGAATTTCCAGAGAACCAGTTCACTCAGGATAAATGGAGTGGGTGCCCACTCATCCCTTCCCTCATTATCCATTCCTTTATTTCACCTTTCCCACAGTCTCATCTGTGAACGTCTCCATCAGTGCAGTGCAGACCATAGTGCGGCAGGGAGAAAATGTGACCCTGATGTGCACAGTGAGCGGAAATGAGCTGGTCAACTTCAACTGGGATTATCCCAGGAAACAAGTGAGTGCTTCAGCCCTGCAGGCTCCGCTCAGCAGCTCCAGCCTTCGCTCAAATGTCGCATGGCAACCACTCATTAAAATCCTAAGTGAAGCTTCATAGGAAGCTACACCCCATGGCAGAAGCTGTGGGATGCTGCTGCTGCTACACAGGGGACTTTACGGGGAGATCATTGGATCGGGGCTGTCTGTGTCACTGGCCTCTGATCAGTGCATGTTCCTTGTCCCTGTTGCAAACAGACTGAGGCATTCTACCCCTTCCTCCTCCTTCCCTGTGAGCCTGGCTCTGTACCTCCAATGGCAGGACATGCTCTTGGCTTCTCGAACTGTATCTCCTGTCCCTGTTGTGCAGGCAGGGAAGCCTGTGGAGCCGGTGACCGACTTCCTGCCCGGATCCACCCACGAGATCCGCTCCATCCTCATCATCCAGAACGCAGAACTGGAGGACAGTGGGACCTACGTCTGCAATGTCTCTGAGGGCTACCACGAGAAAACGGACCGGAAAGACATCACGGTCCACGTGATCGGTATGTTGCTGCCCACACACCCAATGCCAGCAAACCACATGGGTGTCCAGGCAGGCTGCCCAAGGGTGGCACCCTCTTGTCTCCATAACAGCTCCAGCTGTCTCCCCTCCGCCCTAAGTAACCATGGCAAAAAGCCAACCCTCACCCCATGTCACTCCAGCCCATTTCTTGGCTGCAAAACATCCCACATCTCCCACCATTGCATTTGTGATTCCTTGAGACGCTTGAGGGTATTTCTGCTCTGTGCAGTGCCAAGGTGATGTGAGGTCACACTGTCACCTCCCACCTGCATCTGTCCTTTCATGTAATTTGAGGGAACCTGCCCCATCTCCAGGGGATAACAGCCTTTTCCCCGCATGCTGCCTGGCCCATGAGCTGCTCCGCTCCAGTGTGGCTCTGCACCCACGCTCTCCTCAGACAAGAGCCCAAAGCCCTGAGAGGTGGATCTGGAGCTGCCCCACCACTTCTGGGTGTTCGGAGTGTTTTGTTCCAGATCCATGTTTGCCCAAAGAGCTGGGGAAGGGTTCGTTTCTCTCTCTAAACCCCTGTCCCTCCTGCTCCCTCTCAGAGCGTGGCTTTGTGCGCTTCCACACCCACCTGCCCAGCACGGTGTACGCCGAGGTCCACAAGAGCCGCACCATCCAGGTGGAGGTGGAGGCCTACCCGCAGCCCAGCATTGTCTGGCTGAAGAACAACAAGACATTGACCATGGAGAGCAGCAGCGAGTTCACCATCACCAGCAGGAACCTGTCAGAAACCAGGTGAGGGCCCATCATTCTTCACCAGGGTTCAGGGAAGGGTTAATTCACAAAGCAACCTCCAAATTCCTGGTTGGACATGGTTGGTCGTTGAATGCTTTTCTGTAAGTGGATTTTGAACATGCTCCAGATGGGTGAGGAGCTGGTTGCCTCAGAGCATTGTCAGTCCCCAGGTGCCTTCCCACACCCATCACTCTGGGACTGTGTCTCCTCCAGGTACCAGACGGCTCTGGTCCTGGTGCGGGTGAAGCAGGAAGAAGGAGGATTTTACACCATCCGGGCTTCCAATGAGGATGATGAGCAGGAACTGTCCTTCCATCTGCAGATAAATGGTGAGGATGGGCATTGTAAGCATGGGGCTGAGGAGTGTGGGGACAGCCTCAGGGGATGGTTCCAGACTTTGCTGCAGGACCTTTGGAATGAAGACCTTACTCTTCTGACTGCCACAGAGTGGTTTTGGTCAAAGGAAGAATATTAAAGCCAGAAGCATGCTAACTTGAAATATGTCACAGTTGGTCTCAAAGCAGAGGTAACAGGGAGGCAGTGCAGACATCAGAAGCCTGGCCTTCATGCCCTGACCCAAGGTTCACGTGGGCAGCTCTGGTGTCCATGAGTCTCCCCTGTGCTCACCTCTGCTCTCCTAGCAAGCTACTTGAGGGCAAGTCTCCCCCATGACCCCCTCAAACCTTTCTCTTTTTGCCGTTAGGTTTCAAAAATGAAACATGATTGCTGTGATGAGTCCTACCTCCCTGTCCCCTCACCCGCAAGCCATGTTAGGGGTAAAGGGGAATCACGTTTCCCTTCCATCCTGCAGTCAAAGTGCAGGATGAATTCTCACCGGTGTCTCTTGGTTTCAGTGCCAGCCAAAGTGATAGATCTCAAGGAGAACAGCAGTGCCAGCAGTGGGGAGCAGACTGTAACATGCTCTGCTGAAGGGATGCCCCAGCCAGAGATCAGCTGGTCTACTTGCAGCGACATCAAATGGTACGTGAAGTGGTGGAGCCCATAGGAACAGCTGGGCTATCACATTTACTAGAATAACAGGCTGTTATTTGATTGTATTCTGCTGGGCCACACATCCAGGCATCCCATGGTAGTACATGGTCCCAGCTGCCTCTCAGGTGCTTTTATCCTCCCCTGGCCAGGTGCAGCACCAAGGGGCAGCCCACCCGGCTGCTGGGGAACGAGTCCGCGGAGATCGGTCTGCAGACTAACGCCACGTACCACGCGGAGCTGCAGGTGTACCGGGTGAACAGCACCCTGCAGCTGCACAGGGTGGATGAGCCCCTGCTCCTGAGATGCACCGTGCAAAACTTCCTGGGCGCCAGCTCCCAGGACATCACTCTGGTCCCACACGGTGAGTGCCATAGGAGGTGTTTGAGCTGGTGGTGGGGAGATAGGCTTTTCTCTCCATGCTTCCAGTCTGGAGGTGCTAGGAACCAGGACTGTCCTCTGATGGCTGCAGTTGTCAGAGGCAGGAAGCCTGGTTATTTGTACCTAAAATGAAGCCTCCTTTGAGTTGAGAAGGAAAGGCTCCTCCAGAAGGAGTCTGGAGCCCACATGTCCACTGACCATGGGCATCTTCTTCTCACCACTGGCAGGGTGGCAAGATGGCAAGATGAGAGTGCCTGAGCAGGTCCCCAGTGTCTTGTCATTAGCCTGTGGGTCACTAGATGGTGCCACGGACTTGAACATCCATGCGCTGAACATCCCATATATGAGGAAGGATGTTCTATGCCCAGGCATGGAGCTGCTAGCTCTCCCCCAAGCAAACTCGCCCCTCTGGCTCCTTACACCCTCCTATGGTCAAACCTCTCCCAAGGCAACAAGCCCTTCACCAAGCTGTAACAACCCATCACCCCAATAACCCTGGGGTGCTGGCCCTGCAAGTGCCAGCACGTCTGCCCAGGGGGAGAGGACAGGGACTACTCCTGTCCAGAGAAGGGCTCAGGGTCAATGGCTGGGGGGAAGAGTGTGTAGCAGGACTCGGGGATGGTGGCTAGAGAAGGAAAGGAGAAGGGTGCAGGGCTCCCTCCGTGCTGCTGTTCCCTCCTTTCCCCAGGGTACCTGGGCCAAGCACAGTTGGAGGAATCTCATTGCTATCCCTGTTATCATTGTAGCCTTGCCATTCAAAGTGGTCATCATCTCTGTCATCCTGGCTTTGCTGGTCCTCACCGTCATCTCTCTCATCATCCTGATCGTCCTGTGGCAGAAGGTAAGAGAGGAGACTGTTCCCAGGCTGGCACAGTGGTACCTGCATGTCAGGGTGGCTGGGAAAAGCAAAGCTGTGAGCTCCTGCTGGCATGAGCCTGATGATGTCCTACCCATCTCAGGCACCATGGGCCTCCATTGGCCCCTGCATCCCCCCAGTCTGTAGGCTAGACTGGGAATGAGGCAGTGGCTGCAGGGACAAAAGTCTCCCTGACAAAGCCCATCCACATCCCCTATACCCTCCCTGACCCTCAGGCTCTCAGATGTCTCTTTCCCCTTTGCTGCCCTTTCCAGAAACCTCGTTATGAAATCCGCTGGAAGGTGATCGAGTCAGTCAGCTCTGATGGGCACGAGTACATCTACGTGGATCCCATGCAGCTCCCTTACGACTCCAGCTGGGAGGTGCCCAGGGACAAGCTGGTGTTAGGTAAAGCCTGTGCAGGTCTCACCGATGGACACTCCGGGGTCCCGGCTCCCTGGGGGTGATACGTTTGGGATCTCCAAAAGAGACAACCCAGAAAAGGCACAAAGATCCTTGAAGATATGATGTGGTCTTGGGAGAGGGGGACTGTCTGGGACCATGATGGGAAGCTGGCTGCCCCCTTCGGCATGAAGCACTGGGTTATTCCTGATTATCCTTTCTTGTGGCTGGCAGCTACTTCACTTCCCAGCCAGATGGAAACCAGCCCAAACCCCAAATATCACAGTTCACGACCACCTCCATGACCACCAGGATGGCTGCAGTGAGGCTGGTGTGGTTTCAGACAGGAGACTTGCCTTCTCCAAGATCTTCTCCTCACCTCTCCTCAAGGACCATCACCAACCTTGTCTCCTCACTGTTTCTTTGCAGGACGCACTCTCGGCTCCGGTGCCTTTGGACGTGTGGTGGAGGCAACAGCCCATGGCTTGAGCCATTCGCAGGCCACCATGAAAGTGGCAGTCAAAATGCTCAAGTGTGAGTTGCCCTCACTTTATCCCTTTCCCCCATCCCAAAGCCACAAGGCTGAACAGTGCCCACATGCTCCTCTCCTCTCCCTGCCACTCACACCGGCTCTCTCCAACAGCCACTGCCCGCAGCAGCGAGAAGCAAGCCCTCATGTCCGAGCTGAAGATCATGAGCCACTTGGGACCTCACCTCAACATTGTCAACTTGCTGGGGGCCTGCACCAAAGGAGGTAGCTGAGCCCTGCGTGCCTTTCCTCTCTCTGCTGCCCTGGGCTGTGCTGAGGAGAACTGTCCTCAGAGAGAATAATTCCTGTTTTCTGGTGCAAAGTGATTCATCCTCCCCCTAGGGAAGCCTCTTTGGGTTATAAAAGCCTTTCTTTCCAACCTGATTGAAGCTGAGAAGACATGTTTCTGTTAACCCCCACCTCCCTCCCCAAACACAAATTTCAAATTCCAAAAACGCTTGGTACCAGAAAAGGCAGCTTTTCCCTCTGGCCATGCCTAGACGTCCTGCAACCTGGTTAACGTCACTGTGGGATGAAATTCACTGCTCTGGGGAGTGAGCGGGGCTGAGGCAGGGCTGACACGGGTGCTCTCTCCTTCCAGGGCCCATCTATATCATCACCGAGTACTGCCGCTATGGGGACCTGGTGGACTACCTGCACCGCAACAAGCACACCTTCCTGCAGTCCTACGGGGAGAAGGCACGGCGAGAGGCAGAGCTCTACGGGAACACCCCTAAGGAGGACCATGCGCAGAGGTACTTGGAGAGCAGCGCTCTCCTCCTTCCTGGTGCCTACCCCATCCTAGACCCCGTCAATGAGGAAAGGTACCAGGAAGGGTACCCACCTTTCCTCCAGACCAGTAAAGCAAATGCTGGCCCAGAACTGGGACACAGCTGGGCGCTCTCTTACTTTGTGAGACCAGTCCGTGTGCCACCCAGCCATCTCCAAACAGCTCCTGGCAGATGGGGAGTTAGCAGAGGCAATCTGTGTGTCCTGGAGGCTGAGTTTGCTAGCACACATGCTGGCAGCTCCATGCCAGTTGGGAATATTCCCTGGCATCGTTAACTTTACTGCCTTAGCTATAGATACGCATGGAGTACAGAGACGAAGGGTTTCCCAGTATATCTTAGCCCTTGGGGACCTCAGCTCTGCATTTTCAGGGTAGGTTGTGTTGCTACTGTGCATAAGGGAGAAGTGCTAGAAGGAATGCGGTTGCACAAGAGTTCCTACAAGGAAAGGGAAACAGTCCTTCATCTAATTGCCAGCTGTAAGGGATGCAGGCACATCAGGGCAGAGAAACAGTCCCATGGGACGTTAGAAAGCAGCATTTCCTTCCAGCACACCAAACAATAGTAAAATAGAACAGTATTAGGACATCAGCACAGCTGGCCCCTGCATTTCTGCTTGAAGGCAGCTGAGATCCTCCTAAGCACTAAGTGCAGCCTCCCAAGCCCGTGGGAACATGCCCCACACCTCTGGCCATGCAACAGGTTTCCCTTGCCCAGCACTGGCACATGGAAACCCTCAAGATGCTGCTTCCCAGATGTAGTTGTTGCTCACTCAAGGGAGAGGTGCTCAAGGGTGCAGGTGTTTGCTGATCCAAAATGAGAAGGTTTTGCTGTGGACAAAGGGTCATGTCCTGCCTCCTCAGTTCATCCTTCTCCTGGCCAGTCGTGTCCAGCCTGGGAACATGCACAGCCAAGGTGGAGGGTTTTGCCTGCCTGGGTCTCATGCTCTCCTGCCTTGTGGGGCACCCATGGAGCTGGCATGGCCCTGGCCCCACTTCCTGCCCTCCCCAGGGCTGAGCTCATGTGCTGAGCCAAGCCTGTGCTCTGCCGGGCAAGGTGAGCAGGAGAAGGTTCAGCCTGTGGGCCAGAACACCTGGAGACCCTCCGGGGACTATGGCAGGGCTGTTTAAACCTAGCACTGAGGACACCAGAGCTATCAGGCAGTGGAAGGAGGTCTCCATTGCTATTTGCACTTCTCTCCATGCATGATGTAGGGCTTCTTTCCTTGCTGTGTGGGACATCTCAGTGCTGGGGCTGAGGGTTCAGGTATTGGTCTCCTTCAAATCATTGCCCCCATCCCCTGTGTCCTCTCCTCTCCTCTGGATCTGAACAGCCTCTTTGCTTCCCCCCACAGTCACCTCTCCGTATCTGTTGAGAGCGATGGGGGCTACATGGACATGAGCAAGGACGACTCCCTGGATTATGTGCCCATGTCCGACATGAAGGGTGAAATCAAGTATGCTGACATCGAGTCCTCTAACTATGGCACCCCATATGAGTTGGACAGCTATTCCCCATCAGGTAACAGCTCAGCCGCAGTGGGAGGGAGGGGTGCTTGCACTTTGGGCACTGGATGTCTTTGCGTACAGAGACAGATGGTCCGTATTGCAAAAGTCACCTTTGGGATGACCCCAGCAGTGGTGGCAGATGCCCTCACTATGGATGCTCCCAGCTCTGTCCCTTTGTCCCTTCACCATTGGGCAGCCCACCAGTATGCCGAGTAACACCAACATCTATCTCTGCTTGTCTTCCAGCTCCTGAAAGAACAGAACGAGTGACACTGATAAACGAGTCTCCACTCCTCAGCTACATGGATTTGGTGGGCTTCAGCTTCCAGGTGGCAAATGGGATGGAGTTCCTGGCTTCCAAAAACGTACGTATGCCAGCTGGTCTGTGATGCCTGTGGCAGTGGATGGCAACAGCGTTCCACTGTGTCCTGTGGTCAGCTTCTGCTCACTGTCCCTCCGTTCATGCCAACCTCCTTGCGGGAGAAGTGGCCGTGCAATTGAAAAGCTGCTGACCACTTCTCTTTGGAAACACAGCCCTCGGGGTCAGCATGACTGTATCTGCATGTGACAGCTAAGCCTGGCTTAGATTGAGCTTTGGACTTCAAATTCCCTGACTCTGAGCTCCTCCCAAGCCCTGTGCAGCACAGCTGTGGTGTTATATCATCCCTGTTTGCCAGAATGACCAAACAGTGATGACATCTCCATGCTAAAGCACAGGGACTCCACAGCAGAGCTACTACTGTCCATGGACACCCCTGTTGCACCACAGGCTTTGAGCACTGCAGGCCTCATCAGAAGAGCTTGTTCAGTGGAAATTAAGCCACCACAAAGGACCAGGCTTTGGAATTTCCTAAGGTCTGGCTTAGCCCAGGGCAAGCAGTAATATAGTTGGTCTGTGTGAAACATCACACAGTGCAAGGGTAAGAGACAGAGTAGGGATGGTATCAGTGATGTGTGCAGAGAAATTCCTGGCTCCTTGGCTCCAGCCAGACAGTTTGATCATCAGAAGTGCATGGTCAGTGCTCTCTCATGGAGCACAGAAGAGAAGCTCCCAGCTTCCCACAGCTTCCTGCAGTCATGGTTTATAGTGGTGTAATATCACTGTGCTTGGTAGTGGTGTCTGGCAGAGGGTCTCGAGCAAACTTTGGGTCTGTTCATGTGGAAAACATCCAACATGCTGGCAAACCAGGGTGCACAAGCGAGGCTGGTGTAAGTCTGATGTCTTCAGACTGCTGGGTTGGATTGTCCGAACAGGGATGGAGACATGCCCTCCTTGCCAGCCCATCAGGCCCTGGCAGTCCCCTCTCTGCTGAGTTGTTCAGGTTGCTCTTACTAGATTTGTACGCCTCTTGCTGTCATGGGGTAGCAGTCCAGGCAAGCAACGAAAATGTAGCAGCTCTGCTAGTGGCTTTGAGCCATGGTTGTCCCTAGAGATGGAGGAGATGCCTCAAATGGTGTGAGGTGACTCCTGTCCCTGCAGCCCCAGAAATGGGCTAGTTCTGGAGCTGGGCTGCTTCCTTGGGCTGCCTGGGGGCCCCTCGCAGTGACAGTGCCGTGTCCCCCCCTACAGTGTGTGCATCGTGACCTGGCTGCCAGGAACGTCCTCATCTGCGAGGGGAAGCTGGTGAAGATCTGTGACTTCGGCCTGGCGAGGGACATCATGAGAGATTCCAACTATATCTCCAAAGGCAGCGTGAGTACCAGGAGCCATGCAAGACCCTTTTTCCCAGGGCTCTGGGCCTGGCATGCCCTACATGCTCCTCCTGGGAGTCGCATGTCCATCCTTGTGCCCAGAGGTGGTAACATGGCAGGACTCCCAGGAGACAGTGTCAACAGCCAACCGTCCTGCTCCTGGTGTGCTCTGCATGCTGTGGAGTAGCAGAACTGCATGCTGATATGTCCAGGCTCTTACGGAAGAACCTGGACAGCAGCCGCAAAACTAAGGCTTGTCCCCTTTGTGGGCATCACTGGCAGCAGAGCTGCATCCCTTCCCTGCATGGCACTGAGCCTGGTCCAGAGCAGCAGGCAGGAGCAGAGCGAGGTTGGGCAGCTGGCAGTGCTGCAGCGAGTCAGCGGCCGCTCTGGGAAGAGGTTCAGACTGCTGCTCTAACCACTAGACCACAGGGCAAGAGGAAGCATTTCCCTGCGAGCAGCTGCTTTCCAGAAAGGCATCTCCAGTCTTTGGAGGCAGGAGAGGATAAGGCTGTAATTTGACTTCCCCAGAAACCTCCCCTGTAACTTCAACAACAGTGTGTCCACTCCAGCCCTGGAGCATTTGGGAACATACAACCCCAAGTAAAGCAACCATGTAACTCCCAGGCAGACATAGTGGGGCTGGGGGAGCTGAGAGTGAACCAGGCCCCTCAAACCTCAATCTTTATCTACTCTATGAACTAGTTAACTTCTCTCCTTCTTCCTCCCATTTGCATGGGATGGCAGACAGCAGACAGGCACTCAGTGCCTGGGCAGAGAGATCCTCCAACAGAGGGGCTGGGGTTTTCCAGTCCAGCCTTGGCATAGCCGCTTTTCCTTCCAAAATGGGAAATGAAACTGGGCCCCTTTGCAATCCTTCCTGGAGATTATTTTGGTGTTCATTGTGCAAGCAAATCCCAGGAACAGCACAGCCAGTGCTGCATACAAGCTGGTGAAGTGAGGCTCCTTTTTGGGTTTCACTCTGAGAAAGAGCAGGCAAAAGCTGCACGTGTCCTTTGGCTCTTTTCTGGTCATCCCATAGCTGTCTCCAGCCTGGTCTCAGGTTTCCAAAGTACAGATAGGCCTGAACTCCCTTCAGGAGTGCTGTGGTCAAGTTGCGCAAGCCAGCGGACTCCCCAAGAACTAGGGAAAAGAGAACGCACGTCACGACAGCTCAGGATGGCACACAGTGATGGAAACAGATGTAGCACATCCACTCTTTCCTCCTGTCTGCTGGGTTCATCCCGCACAAGGAACAAGGAAACTGATCCCTCTGAGAAGTGACTGACAGCAGATGTCAGTGGATGTGTTGGGCGGATGGGCAGCTGTGAAGGGTCTTCTCTGCTTGTAAATTGGGTGTCAGGCTCTCACCTGTTGAAACAAGTGCTGGAGATGCAGCTGACTCTCCTGTTCCATTTTTTTTTTTCCTCTTAGACCTTCTTGCCCCTTAAGTGGATGGCTCCAGAGAGCATTTTCAACAACCTCTACACCACTCTGAGTGATGTGTGGTCCTTCGGGATTCTCCTCTGGGAGATATTCACTCTAGGTAAGTGCCCTGGAGATCCTGGTGGTGCCTATAGGTCTGATAGCAGGTTAGCAGGATCCCTTCCCAAACTGAGACAGTAGAAATCCATTTCTAATCCATAAGTCCCAACCTTACCGGTTTTAATTAGCACTTCATTCCCTCTTTCCTTCTTTCCCATGCTAACATTGACATTTGGAAGTTAAGTGAAATAGGAAAGATAAAGAAAAAAAGAAACCTTGGTGTGAAACGTATGCTGGCATGGGGGTGGCAGGCAATCCACCAGCCTGACTTTCTGCTCTCCCTTTATACCCAGGGGGGACTCCATACCCTGAACTGCCCATGAATGAACAGTTCTACAACGCCATCAAACGTGGCTATCGGATGTCCAAACCCACCCACGCCTCTGATGAAATGTAAGTGCTGCCCATACGTGTTTGCCCTGGGCCCGCCCTACACAAACTACAGAAGAATGTCTGCCTCTGTTTTCCCCACCCACTCACTCATCGGAGTGCTCTCCCTTTCCTCTTGTTAGCTACGATATCATGCAGAAGTGCTGGGAGGAGAAGTTTGAGATCAGACCATCCTTCTCTCAGCTGGTGGTGCTTATGGGAAACCTCTTGGTGGATTGCTACAGAAAGGTATGTTCAAATGACCCTGTGCTCAGTGCTCTGAGGAGGATGCTGCTTTGGTTAGGGCCCTCAACCAGGGTTTGGAAACCAGTGTTTAGTGCTGCTGTGCCCAAGGATTTTGCTGTGACTAAGGTTGCATTAGTCTGAACAGGCAACGAAGGTGGTTTGGGCATCCCAGGGACATTGCTGAGACAACTGGCGTCACCAGACAGGCAGCTGGTATCTCAGCAACTGCACAAATCAGAACTGGCAGGAGATCAAAAACCTGCCTCCAACTGTTTGGTGTTTTGGAACCGTGGAGTTGTGCCCCTGATTTCTCCTTTAGAAAATTTTCAGGACCTCTTTGGTGGAGTCAGGGTAGATGAACCCAGCTAGAAGGTGCCAGGTCCTCTAGAAAAACCCTAGCAAACAGGGAAAGCAAACACAACATGACTGTATTGTCTCTACTCACAAGACCTTCCCTTTTCTTTGGTAACCTGCTCTGTGAGAGCAGAGATACCAGCAGGTGGATGAAGAGTTCATGAAGAGTGACCACCCCGCTGTTGTCCGCACGAGACCCACAATCCCTGGGCTGAACAACACCAGGCTCACTCCCAGCTCCCCCACCGGCAGCATCCTCTACACAGCCGTGCACCAGAATGGGGGCGAGAATGATTATATCATCCCTCTTCCTGACCCCAAACCCGAGGCAACCTCTGATCTCCCTCAGGAGGCCTCCATCAGCAGGGCCAGGTAAAAACATTGCTTCTGAATGTTGTCTCATCCCCAGAGTGCCCAGATCTGAAAACAGGGATGCTCTGCTGTGGGAGAGACCGGGGTGGGTTTACCAGGAGAGAAGGGCAGTGTCATCCCCAGCTGAGGTGCTGTGACCTTGCATGAGCCTACAGGGACAGAGACGAACCAGAGGAGCTGGGATGTGAGCTGAGATATGATGTCCTGTCACATCCCTGTTCATCGGCTGGCACAACTGGGGACAAGAGACACAACTTACAAGGAGAAGGGCACACTGGGACACACGGTCTGCAGAGCCCAACTGGCTGCATGTTGTGTTTGAGGGCTGAATAGAATCATAGAATAGACCCAAGCGATATCGTCTGTCCCTCTGTGGAAAGATACTCAGACTGTCAGGAGACTGACGTGCTTCTCAGCCATTGGAAATCTTCTCTCACCAGGAGACTTGGGACAAGGCACTCATATTTCTCTCTCTCTCTTATCTCCCTTCAGCTCTACGCTGAATGAGGCCAACACATCGTCTACAATATCCTGTGATAGCCCTCTGGGCCTCCAGCAGGACGAGGAGCAGGAATGTGACCCCCAGCCAGGCTGCCAGGAGCCGACCACAGGGCACCAAGAGGTGGAGGAGAGCTTCCTGTAGTCAGGGCTGGGCTGAGTCTGCATCTCCCCACGGCCAGGACAGCTGAGGGGCTCACCCAGACATCGCAGAAAGCCATGCTTCGTGCTTGTACATGGGGATATCCCCACCTGTCCCAGCATTCCTCATTCCCTTGCATCTCCCAGCACTGGGTGGGGAATTAGAGACTTTTCCCCGTTGTCATCCCCTTCCGCCTTACAAAGAGGTGGCTCAGTGCTAGGAACCTTCCAGATCACTGCCACATCCTCCTCGGTGATCAAACCACTGCAGGAGAGAGACATCTCACAGACCAACATCTTCTTTTCAAGTGGAAGACGTGGGCTAGATCTCCACAAGACGTAACACTTGCTGCATTGCTAAGATGATACTCCAGCCTCTTCCCCTTCCATGCTCTTTTGATGGCAACGAGTTTCATCTCCCCTGCACCAGCACTTCTCTGATGGTCTCAGTGCCAGCCACACCGTGGTTCTGTGAAATGCCACTGGGACAGATGACTTGCTTGGAGCCCATTTCTGGGGTGCAGAGAACTTGCAACACCAACCTTTAGCTGCTGGAGATCAAGAGTACATTGGACAGATTCTCCTCCAAGCACAGCCAGCGTCTCAGAGATACTGAATCACTGTTTTCCTTTCTTGACAGCTCTTCTATGGTGGATAGAGCCTCACAAGCACTACAGGTACCCATGGCTCTGGAGCACAGCTCTGCACCCACCTACAGGGGCTGTGACACCCTAAACCCTTTTGTGCCCAGCATGGCACCAGGAGCCCCAAGGGCATGCAAGGAACTCAAAATGCTCTCACACTGACTCTGTTGTAGTAGCAAAGAGGGCAATCCAGTGTTGTTCATGTTGTTTGTGTGGACACTAAGCTAGTAATTCTCCATTGAAGATTTAAAGGGAACAAATGTATTAATCCACTAGCCAGGGCCAGTATAAGGAAGCAATATGGCTATTCATTAATCTACTGCCACTAGGCCCAGCTCATCTGCTGGGCAATCATATAACCCTGACAGCTGCAGAATTTTGTGCCTTATCTTTGGGAAGCAAGGGCTCCCTTTTGATAGACTGTTCACCCAAACACTCTTCCTCAGGCCGGGAGGTCTCGGTGGTCCCTCTCGAGTCATAGCAAGACCGTGGGGAGCAATAAGGATGCCAGAACACCAGCCCAGGGACACCAATGAAAAGAGAGAGAGAGGGAGAGAGGCTGCGAAGCTGTTTGGTCGCAGCTGAACTGTATCTCACACCCTGCCACCTTCTGAGGGCCAGGTACAGCCATCTGCCAGGGCTGGGGATGGTGTCATGTGGAACCAAGCAGAGCAAGAGGAATCGGGGAGGATTCCTCTCTCTTGGAAAGTGTTTTGAAGAACAAAAAGGCAGAGACCTTCCTCCACACTTCTTGTGCTCTCAGCTGGCACTTGAATGAGGAGACTCAAAGCAGGAGGAACGCCAGGCTTTTGAAATCGGTTGTGAACAACACCTCTGCAGATATGAAAGCTGGACCCCAAAAACTACACGTCTGACACCACAGAAACTAGCAGGGTTTTTTCTGAGAGGAGAAGTTTTGCCTTGCATGGAGCTCTGTTCACTGCATGCACCCCACTCCCATTAACCCCTTCATTGCCCTTCTCATGCACATCTCTCTGTGCATTCTACAGAAAAAGCTGCACAGGCAGGTTTACAAATTCAAAAATTCAACCAGCACCTTGCTGGGCTTCTGCTGCCTCAGAGCTACTGAGAATATTTTTTTTTTCTAAAATATGAAACTTCTGCCAGAAATCCCCAGCAAAACAGCTTGCTTCATTTTAAGTTTTCTGTCATAGCAATGCTGCCATTTATGCAGCTAAAAGAGGAGTAGATATTTTGTGGGCTGATGTCCTTGGTAAAATGTGAACATAAGAAATAACAGTTTTATTGGCAGCCAGTGGAGTATATTTTCAGCCCATGTGGTCAGATTCCCCACCATCCATAGGAAACACACTGTGAATGACAACTGTTTTTCCATGCTCTGTTCTTCCTGCTTGTAATGAAGGAGCCATCTTCTGTGGCCACAGCTCATGAAATGATCCTAACTGCAGAGAACCAGTAACTCATGAGATCCTTGGGATCAGACAACTTTATTTTTCTAACATGTAAGGTGCTTGGTAGGGTCCATGTCACTGCAACTTGAGCCCATAGGATGGCACATCAGATCATCCTAGTAGCCCCTGTCTGCGCCAGCTCTGTTTTTAATTAATGCTTCTTTGACAAAAGCGACCAGAAGTACTCAGTACTCCAGGTGAGGTCAAATCTAGACCTCACATAGGGCATTAATAGTTCTGGTCTGTACTGGATTTGACTTGCCTGGTGTAGTTTTAGATAATGTTGGCCTTTTCCCAGACACAACATACTGGTAGTTTGGAGTCATCCTCTGACCAGTCTAAGCTCCTACATCCTTCTACTCTTCCAGCATTTCTAACCGAGATACTCCCTGCTGTTCCAGACATTGGGTCATCAGCACATTTTGTTAACGAGCTCTTATTTTTGGGCTGGACTGACTAACAAAAATATTAAATACTTCTAGCATCAAGAACAACCCTAGAGAGCTACTTTTACTACCTCCGTCCAGCCCAAAGTTTTCCCCATCAATTAACCCTTCCGTACCGTCCCTTTGGCCATTTGCTTATTTACTTCACAAATCCCACACTAAACTCCATCTCTTGTACAGATTAATTACTAATTAAATTATTAATTTCCCACTATCACATAGTTTCCATGGTCCTGAAAGAGGATATCTATTTCTTCTCCCTGCTGGGGGAACTCTGCTGTCCTGTCCTATTAGCTGGGCATTAGCTACACTTGGATGCCTATTGCATTCTGGCCCATTTGTAGACTTATTGCAATTATTCTTTGCATCAGAACCTATTCTGGCTGCTGACAGGGTACTAACCCCACCTCCTTCTTTCTTCTTAAAGTAGGTACACCAGACTCTTTGCAAAACGGTACCATCCTCTGCTCCAGAGAGGTAGAACCAAACGTTTGCCTTTGGCTCTGTGATTGCACGGGCCAAGTCTTGCACTTTGTGGTACTTTCTTGTCTTCTCCCAGCTATTGCCATCACCATTTTGCCAGGGCACATACACCCACTGCAGCAAGCAGGTCTTCTTGGCCAGGGACAGGCTGCCAACTGGGGAAAGCCGAAATATTTTGTTAAGAATCCTTGCAAGTCTTCTCCAGACAAGCTCTCTCTGCTCGGGGAACCAGCTCCAGCCCCGCTCCCTCTCTCTCTGCTGCCAACGTTCCGGTCCCTGCGTGGCCCCAATAGGTGCGGGCCGGGATAAATCATCGGATGTTCTGGGCCCGTCACTTTTGTAGCCATAATTCCTCTGGTGAGACTCTGAAGGGAACCGGTCCCTCTGGGGTTTTAGTTTCAATTATCAGTGTTTTTGTTTGGGTGTGGTTTTGTGTTTAGAGGTGGACCCACACTGAGCCTTCCAAAAAGGGACACAGCTCAGGCCCATCTCTAGTGCAATATCTTTTATTTGTAGATTATATTTTACTCTACAGCTGTTACATTGTTATCAGCACCAGTATATGCATAATCCTACTGCCAGTCACTATTTCATACATAAAGTAAGTATACATACTTTTCATAAGTGTATCTCAGAAACTAATGCAACACTCCAGTGTTTCTTTCCACATTTAAGATGCTTCTCAGACTGACGTATGCGCAGGTTTTAATCCTTTTGTCCTTCTTGGTTTGAGCGTGTTATTATTTTTTCAAGCGAGAGTGTCACGTTTAGTGTTTGTTTGTGTCGTGTTGAGAAATCTAGAGCACAGCGGATTTCACTTGTAGCTAAATTGTCTCTGTTCACCTGCCAAGGGGACTGTGGCGGAGTCCCATGGGCATGGGATGCAGAAGCACGGTGCAGATGTGCGGCCAGGAGGAAGCCAGAAGTGAGAAATGGCTCTTCCCCTTCTTCCCAGTTGGGGCTCTGGGCTGGGGGAGAGACAGCACCTCAGATATAGGGTACTGGGCAGTGGGTTGGGTTTTGGCTGGGGGGAAGCCCAAGGTCTGCCTGTGTAAAGCTGGGCTGATCTGGAGAAGGGGATTTCACAGATATCTTCTTTTTTGAGGTTTTTTTTCTAGAACAACATGTCAGCTAATGTGCTAAGGAGGCAAACGCTGTTCTGCAAGGCACAGGCACGAGGAAGGAGCACATGAAGGTTGCCCCTCGGCCTTTTGGCAGCCTTTGCCCCGGGCGATTGCATGGGCAGAGAGCACCCAGGGCAGCTGCAGCTCCAGGTCCTTCCCCCGCAGACCCAGCCCTGCCTGGGTGCTGAGCGGCCAGGGCTGACTGTCACGCTGGAGTCATCACGTTTTCTCCAGGAATTGCCCAGGGCAGGCCAGGTATTGTCAAAAAATCAGCTTTTGTGGTCCAGTGCATGGGTTGCTGGGCTCCCAGTGTAATTCCCATGTTTCACCCAGAGGGCTGAAGTCTCTGGGACATGCTGAGGTGGATCCAGTTGGCTTTGGCAAAGGCAGGGGAACCGTTCCAGTGGCTTTTTGGAGTGGTGACTCTTGCAGGGGTGGGAGGAGGCAGGGAAGCCAACTCATGATGGTAGGCCTGCAGCACCTCATCGTTCCTGTCCTTTCCTCCTTCATGGGTTGCACCAGAAGTGCAAAGCTTGCCCAAAGCGTGCCCTCCGCCCTCTCCCCCTCCTGACCGGCTGGCTTTCTGGCACCACGCTGTTACTCTGCAGCATCTCAGAACAGAAGCAGCACCTGCCTCCGCACTGTCAGAAAACATCCTGAGGGCAAAGGGAAAAACAGAGTTCAGACTAAGGTACCAAAGAGTTAACATTTTCCTAGGTTTACAGATGTATTTTTAGGATTTGTACTATTTCACATTTATAGTCATGAGATATTATTTTTATGCTGTAAACTTTTACAAATACATTTTTAAAGAAAGAGTTTAAAAATAAAATAAAGGTGTTTTTCTTTTTGCATAGTTCCATCTCCTCCTTTGTTTGCCTGATGCTGGTTGCTGCCACCTTCTCATATTAATATGAGGCTGTGAATACAGCTTAACCCTGTCGTGGGTGAAGGCTAAGCATGTTAATACGCTGTGCGTGACCCCAACGCTTAGCGAAAGCCGAGATGGGAGCCAGGCACGGAGAAGCACAGCAAGGCAACAGCTGAGCCCAGAGATGTGGTAAGGAAAAGGGACTGCAAACAGGGCAGGATCTGCCCAGTCTGTCTGGTAACCGGGCAGCTTGTGGGTTGTGTGGCGCTGGGAGGAGGTGGATAGAGGGAAGGACACTGGGAACGGTTCCCCTGTGTATCCCCAGTGCCAGAAGTTTGGGCCAGCAGCCCCAAACAAGGGCTTGATATGTTGCGGGGTCTGTGCTCAGATCAAGGGAGGGATGTGGGAGCTGCCAGACTGACCAGTGCTGGCTTGAAGGAACTGGGGTACACCACAGCGCCGTCGGTTTTTCCACATGGTTTAATAGCTCAGGGTGGTGGGGGAGACTGGAGGTAGCAATGGGGCAGGGCACCAGCAGGAGCCGTGCTGCAGCACACAGGGATGCCCATGTCCAGCTCCCCTCCGAGCTGAGTTCTCCTCCCCTCCCTCTGGTACCCTCTAAAGATTCAACCCCAAAATAGTGGCTCCCCACACCACCACTCCCTCATGTCCACGTGTCCCCCTGCTTCCCTCACCTTCCCCAGACCCCTCTGCAGAAGTGCTGGGGTCCCCCAGCCCCATGGGAGACTGGGTACCTCCTGAGTCCAGCCCAAAGTTTTCTTCTCTCTCTGGCTACAGTGGAACTGCTCCTCCTGAAAACAACCTCAGCTGCTAGCTGAGCTGTTTGCAGCCAGCACTGAGCCACACGCTTGGAAAGCCTGGGCTTGCTGCAAGGAGGAGATTTTGAACAGAGGTTCAAATATATCAATGTTAACCCTGTTTTCAGGCTGCGTGAGGTAGCCCCAGTGCAAGTCCCCTCTGGCAGCAGTTGTGCCTCCCTCAGCTCCTGGAAACCCCTCGTGTACCCAAAGGCTCAAGGCATGGGCTGCAGCAGGAGAAACGTCCAAGTCCCAGCAAGACTCCCCACTCCATCATGGCCTTTCCTGGCCTTCTGTCTTTGCTCAGTTTGCCAGAGAGGAGGTTTGCAGGCTCGCTGACCAGCTCAGGCTGATTCTCCCCAGATATGCATTGAGTCACCTGGCACAGCTCAGCCATGACAGGCAGACAGGGCATTTTTCTCCTGAAGCTGAATCAGCAGGAAAAAAAAAATCACCTTGTTTCCAGAGAGGCTTTAGCGAAGGCTTGGAGGGAAGCAGGGAGATGAGTTGGTAGACCTCAGCCCTGAACTAGCTCCCACTGCTCAAACCCTGCCTGGCTGGCAGGCTTTTTGCATGTTGAGATGCACTGAGGAGCGGCCATGGGGATAGGAATGAGTAGGCAGACATGGGGACACCCAGCAGGGCATGTTCCTCACCCCAAAACAAGTCTCCTCTCCAGTGATGAGAAAGGCACCTCATGGAAAAGCTCAGGGAAGCAGGGAAATTCAGGCTGTGTAGACAAACCCTGTCCTGCCACAACCAGGGTTTTTAGCTGTTTGGGCACCAACAGCTTACTTGGGAGATGGGTGTTCCACATGTGTCCCCAGACTGCTGCAGGGCAGCGCAGGCAGGCATGACACCGTGGCCAGCTGTGCTCAGTGCAGGAGTCCTGTCCGGCTGGAATGGGCCAGCCCTGCTCCCAGACTGGGAAACAAGCCTGAGCTCCCAGTGCTCCCAATCAGGGCTCCCAGCAGCCTCCACAGCCAGGCACTGAGCAAGTCTCATCTCCCAGCACACCTTCCTGGCCATCCACAGACATCCCTGGGATTTGAATTACTCCAAGGAAGGCTGCAGCTCCCCTGAGCGCATCCCTGTCCCTTGCTCAGAGCCACTTGGGCACAAAGGCCCCAGCAGCACTCCTGTGGCTGAGCTGCTGTTTGCAGCTGCAGGATTCGGGGTGCAGCATGCAGGCAGGAGGAGATGGCCACCAGTGAGGGAGGAACCCCAGCAGACAGCTTATCCCACTAGCCTGAGCATCCCCAGGTGTGCCCAGCCCAGCTTGGAGACCTGTGTGCGCGGGCTGTGACTTGTCACCTATGGAAAACTGTCATCAGAGACGCTCTGTAAGGGGCCTCCTCAAAGAGAAGGGAGGCTGAGAGATTGTTTCTCTTCTTCATATTAAACATGTCTGGTTTAATACTTGTTCGCACTGGTGAGTCAGTTCTCTCTGAGCTGGCACTTGTTTCTGGAAAAAAAAAAAAATCCAAAACCAAAAAAAAAACCACCCAAAAAACAAACTCTAAAAAGAAGAAGGAGGGAAACAAACACCCTTCAAAAGGCCTCTTTGGCTCAAAAGGAAGAAAGAATAATCAGGCAGATGTCTTCTGCAGCCCAGCCGCTCGACAGCCCCCCAGCTCTGGGCAGGAGCCCCCCAGTGCACCACACTGCCTCTGCTTTATGTTCTTCTTCCCCTCACCCTGCCAGGAAAAACTGCTGAGAGGAAATCTTCTCCAGCCAAAAGCTGCCTCTCCTTCTCTCTGGACTCCCTCATGCTCTCCAGCTATCCCCCTAGCCAAAACCAAAAGCTCTCTCCATGTTCCCATGACTCTTAGTCATCTTCAGCACAGTCAGCCACGCTCTCATCTCTTGGCCCCAGGACCTTGACTTGCTGGTACCTCTCTTTGGAGAACCCCATTCCCCTCCGGTTTGCAGAGGCACAAGGGGCACTCCTGCCTGGCACCTCTGCATTGCAAGTGCAGATTCAACACACGCCTCCGTGCAGACATTTTGAAACAGCCTGTCTCTTTCTGCTCACATTTCACGGCTGATGTCCCTCTCACCACCCTGCCGATGGGGCTGCGGCTCAGTGCAGATAAGGCAGAGCCCCAGGGCTCACCCCAGGCAGGACCTTCCTCCTCTGGGCTTCCCAGCCCCGTCAGGCACTGGCCATAACTTCCCACCTCAGAGCTGCCAGAACTGTCATGAACTTCTGCAGCATGAGGTTATGCTGAGATAAAGCAGAGTGTGAGGGGCAGCCTGTGTCTTACTTGACCTGCTAACATCTTGCTGACTTGAGCAGCCCCAGGAGAGCTGTTTTGCTTCAAGTCTACCCTTACCCTCTGTTTTGGAAGAAGGGTGGTCCAGGGGAGGATTAATGAAGTGCTTAATTACTGCTTCCAGGTGCCTGCCAGGTAGTCAATTAGGAAACAACTCTAAAAAGCCTCTCCACCAGTAAAGAGGAGGACTGGGTAGGATGGGGTTCTTGCTTGAGTTCTGTGGCTGGCTCATGGTGACACAGGAGCTGTGAGCCCAGCCTGGGGGCATGAGGAGAGCAGGGGTCTGTCTGGGGACGGGGAAGGGTCTCCAGGCTGGACCCCAATGTGTCCCCCAGCTGAGGAGGGCAGTGAAGGTGGCCTGCAGCTGGGATCAGCCCTGTCTACACGGTGCTGGAGTGAGGCTTGAGGGTGATCCCGTATGGCCACAGGACTCCTCTCTACACCAGGGATCATGCTCCTGATTAAAACAAAATAATTAGTCATCTCCACAGGCCTCCCACCTGAGAGCTGCCCTGGGCTGGTTGTGGGGGAGCTGGCCGTGTTCCTGTGTGTGCCCATGGGACCCAAATCCAGCGAGAGCCACAGGACCTGAGGTAAAGCCCATCCTGCTGAGGTGAGATGCAGTCCTCTGCTATCAGGGCAGTTTCTGGCTGGGCTTTTTGTGTCCCTAAGCAAGAGGAAAGTGTACAGCAGTCCCTGGGGGTTTGGTGGCAGTAGCCAGGGTGGACTGTGATTGTCCTGAACCCTCGCAAGGTGCAGTAGTCCCTGCCAGCCCTGAGGAGTGGTCTGGGACTGAACCGCTCCTTGAGACAGGGTCTGTGATGGCAAGGTGGCCCCAACAGTGGGGTGCATGCCTGGCCCCACCTCTGCCAAGGGAGTTTGTCACCAGTGACATCTCAAAACATTGCTTTCTTTTTTTTTTCCTCCTGTTTCAAAAACAAACAAAAAAAAAAAGGGGAATTTCTTAACTTGTGGTCAACTCAGAAAGGAGAAGCTCCTGCTGAGGGAGTGCTGGGGACGGTGCCTGCGAGGAGAGGTACCCGCTGCTCGAGAGGATCCTCCAGCCGTGTCCCCGCTCCACACTGGGGACGCCGCATCCCTGGGGACATGGGTCCTGCTTTCCTGCTGCTCACCGCAGCTGGCATCTGGCACGGTAGGTCCACCAGCCCCTCAAAGCCCTCTGATGTCTCTCTGGTGCAGCTTTGGGGTGCAGCAAGGGTTTCCTGGATGTCTGGTGTAAATGCTCCATCCCTGCTTGGGCAAGCAGGGGTGACAGCCTCAGCAGGGCTTGGGACGGGGCAATGCTGAAGTTGAACTGAAGGGCATCTGGCTCCTGGCGGGGGATCGCAAAGCCAGACTCCTGATTGTGTCTAGCAAAACCCTGCTGTGGGCTGGGGAGGTTCCTGCTTCTGGATCCTGCTGCATGAGGCAGCCGCGGCTGCTGTGGAGCGGTTCAAGGAGCCTCATGATGGGCAAGGAGCAGGCAAGAGAGCGTCTGCTCCATGGCACAGAGGGAAGAGACACCGGCTTGGCTTTAGTGCAGACTGGGTTGCCATAGCTTCGTGAAGACCACCCAGAACTGGCTGTCACTGTAGAGGGAGGACAGTGGTGGAACGAGGGTGTGCTGCCAGTCTGCCTTGGCTCTGGAGCCTGGCTGTGCTGTGTTGAGCCTTGGCTGCCTGAAGCACTGCTGGGGCAAGGCCAAGGGGTACAGAGAGGTGCACGTAGTGTAGGAAGAGCCTTGGCACTGGGGAGACGGGAAAGGGAAACTTCCCACTGTTTGGGTCTGGAGTGGGTTAGGAGGAAAGAAAGGCTCAGCTGAAAGTGTGTCCTGAGAGAAGGAGTCCCTGAAATAACACTTTGACTAAATGGGGTGAAGATGCTTGGCCTTAAAGTGAAAGAGTTGGGAAATTTGGCTGCAGTGGCACCTTCCAATGCACCTTGTGCCTGGCTGGAGGTGTCTGAGGGTTGCTGTTTTCTGGTGGTGCTGGCAGACACACCAGGTCTGTAAAGCCAGTTGTTAGACCTTCAGATGGAAATGGAACTTGGGCAGCCAAGGGGGAAAGGTAAATACACCTGGTTTTTGAGGCTGCAGACACAGCCAAGAGGTGATAATCTGTCAACCTCAAGAGTCACTAAGCTTGTTTTGAGGTTTTCAACCAAACAGACAGAAACCAGTATTACTAATCTTGCATCTTAAGTGCTCGCAGCTCCTCAGATCTTGTGCAGCACTTCCCTTCATTTTCATCTTGAGCTTGCTTTCCACACAATGAGACCAGTGGGAAGTTGCCCCTGGAAAGAAACAATCTGTGGGGAAAGCATTTGGCATGTAACAGGGAGGCAGTGTATCCTGCTTGAGCCACTGCTGTGTTCATATTTTCAGCCCAGGAAATGTGCATCCCTCTGGCTGTTGCACTGTGTGATGTTTCACTTCAAGTGACATCTTTGACGTGCTGAACAGGATTTTTCCAGGTCTGCTGTGCTGGGAACGGGGTTGTGAAGGCTGCAGTGTGTTTAATTTCTTATGGTTTTGTGTTTTGTTTTGTTTTTAAGATAATAGGGATTAGGTAGGTCTGACATAGATTTGTGAGAGATTGTAAAGATGTCTCATCAGGATCTCTCGGAAGGTTTCTTGAGGCACTAGGCAATGCAGTTCACCAGCTGTGACATTCTCATCAGACGCTGCCTGCCATGTCAGGGTGCTAGACACACGTTTGTCTGAGTACCAGCACTGTTGGCCATCTGTAGCGCAAAGCTGCAGCATGCCAAGGTTGTCCAAAGCAACAACTTCAAGCTGAAGCCAAAATCTGGTTTACTTCTTCTAATTCCTGGATTGCAAGTGCATCTTCTGAGAGCACCCAGGGTATGACCGTCGTGGTCTGGGCTCTTGCTGGGGGAGTGCCAGGAGCTCAAATCCCAGCTTCAGATCAAGCAGAGGAAGGATTTGAAATCTGACCAGCTCTCATCTGTGTTCTTGGCCATCTTGAGAGCTCTTCCAGTGATTTCTTTAGTCTTCTTGCTGTGGATGAATCTAAACCGCTGAGGTAGAAGCCTCAAGCAGGGACACGATGAGCACCCCTTCCCCCTGCACAGTTACTGTGGGTGACTCTGGGGAAGGTGTCCTGAGAAACCAAGCTCTTCCTTCCCATCACTGAGTGGGGAGCAAGGGGCATTCAGGCCTAGTATGGGTCCCTCCTAGGGCCAGACCTTAGCCTAGATATCCCCCAGGACCAGCTCAAGGTCCTGATGACTGGCTTCTGCGCTAAGGCTCTTGAGCCTCTGTGTCACACAAGCCTTCGCTTCTTCTTCCTCACCATCTCCAAACCCTCAGCAGAGGAAAGCAGTGTTTTGGCTGGCATGGGAGAGGCAGGGACAGAGCCTGCAGCTGTAACTAGAGGTCATGGTTACACAACCCCAGTGTGGTAAAACCTTTGGCCAGCAGTTACTGGCAGTGCTGCGGAAGCTGCTGGAGAGCAGCAGAGAGACATCCTTGGGCTTCGTGCAAGTTTGCACACTGGTCAGCAGGGAGAAAGCCTCTCCCAGCAGCCCTGCTTCCCCATTCTGGAAAAGGACCTGCTGGTCTGACTTATCCCCAAGCACACACAAAGGAGGGGATGCCTGGGTGGCCTTCACCTGGCATTGTCCTGCATTTAGCATCTCTGCCCTGTCTGTGCCATCGACAGGAGTCTCCAGTGACAGCCTCAGGGCTGCTGGTGTCTTCACTGTTATGGAGAGCACCTACTCTGAGCCTTTTCTGGCCAGAGCATCTCAGGAGTAACTGGAGGCTGATGACAACAAGGACACGATGTGACATGACTCTCGTATGTCTTGTCCTCCTGCTGTGCCCAAACCAAGGACCAGCTACAACATGTTCATTCCCTCAGCTAGTTTGAACACAGCTGTGGGTCAAAGAGCTTGGCTCCCCCATTAAATGGTGGTGAAGCCTTGGATGTGGAGGGGTAGATAAAACAGAGAGTACGTGAGGGAAAAACATCCTGTGATAGAGAGTAAAAGCAACACAAATGTGTCAAGCCCCACTAGAAAACACAGCTTAGCAAAAAGGGAGGAACATTGTACCTCAGATATGTGGAAAATGTGGCTTTGCTAAGGATTCTGTTTTTCTGCATTCTGGGAATAAATGAGGCTTTTCCTCTTTCCACAGAAAGATAAAAGCATCACTTAAAAAAACAAAACACAACAACAAAAAAACCCACCAACACCCTAGGGAAATAAAATGTCAAATATGTCAAATATTCCATACTCCGAAGCTCCCTGTTCTCTGCTTCCTCCTGCAGGGCCAAGGAGTTTGATCCAGACCTTGTTTGGGTTTCCCTTGGGCAACTGCTTCATTGTCACGCACCAGAAATGCTCTTCAGGGCCTCAGGTCTTGTATTCTCAACGCTTCATTGCACAGAGAGAGGCAGCAGCCTGAGACTGTTTAAATGATGCCCTTTGAGCTCTGATGGCCGGGCTCTGGTGTTACAGCCCCCAGTACAGCTGGTAGCACAGGACACATTTGTACCTCGGGGACAGGGAGAGCTGTGAGCAGGGCTGGATGAGGATGGGTGTATGTTGCTTCTGCTGGCCATGTCCAAGGCAGCACCTGGGAAGAGATGTATTTTAAACTGTCTTGGGTACCCACGGCCAGAAGCAGCCTTCTCTTTTCTTCTCTCCTCCCTGCAACAGGTTTGGGTGGTGAAGGGCTGTAACATCTGGCCACTATTCCCCTTTCCTCTGAAGGATATGCAGGTGCAGCTGGACTAATAGTGTCATTCTAGGGTGTTTTGCCCTCTCCGGTTTCCTGAAAACTGCAGGGTTCATGTCCATTTGGACAACAAATCTTTCAACTGAAGAGCCCCTGCAAGTCCAGAGCAGTCTGCTGCAGAGTTTGGGGCACCACAAGACTGAACTCAGCCCTCGTTTCTGCTGCCACCACTCCAGAGCAGCACTTAATTGATAAACTGGGCGGCTACCTTTCCACTTATTATTATTATTTGAACCTGAGTGTGTGTCTCTTTAAGATGTGAGGGTGGGTTAGCAGCCAGGAAGGGAAGCAGAAGTGGGAGAATAGCCCTCGATGGGGGCCGGAGGGGGGTGCAGAGCCCCCCAAGCGCAGATAGCCATTTGCAATGTGTTTCCTGTCCTCCCCAGGGCCTGGCGTGGGGGTGGCTGTGCTGCTTCTTCCCCAGCCCCACGGCACTGATTCATTTCTCACTTCCCCCCTCCCTAAATATAGGTGCTGACTCAAAGAACTCGCTGATGTGGCAAAATGGGGGGGGTAAAAAATATTTCCCTCTGACAGTAAGGGCTGGAGTGGGACCCTGGTTCCCCTTTATTCAGCCAGTGGAGAAACCGTCTTCAAAGTGGAGATAACATCCGAAATCCAGCTGTATTGGAATGCCAGTGTCAACATGGCTTGTTGTGCTGTATTTATGACTGCAGCTATCGGCCTTCATGAGCCATTTAGCTTTTCTGTGCCCCAGTTTCCCACCACCAAATAATGCTGCTTTGCTTCATAATGATTTGACAGTATCTGTGAGGAAAATGCTCTGAACTCTGGCTCTGCAGAAGTTTTCCAGGTCTGTTCTACATCAGCACAGCACCAATGCAAAAAAAAGAGTGCCCCATCCACTGGATTTGGCTTAAACTTCACCAAATGGTGTTACGCACTAAACAAGTTCATACAGTGACTCCGGCTCTGCCACAGATGGGAAACCGTTGCAAGAAGGAACAAAACCCAACGGGAATAATTTCCAAGCTATCATCTGGCCTAATCAGCTCCAGATGATTGTTTTTTCCTGTCCCAGTGCTTTCTGTGTTCGCATATGGGGTTTTCTCCATTCCCTGAAATTCACTCCTTGGAGTATCAGGCCATATTGGTCTGATGGGATGGAGAATGGCTGGAGTGATGTGAACCAAAAGGCCAGTCTGAACCCCAAACCCAGCTTCTTCCTGATGCTGAGCTACTCCATACCAAGCAGTGCGAACTGCAACAGAACATCTTTAAGGATCATTTTTGCATCCTCACTCTTTTTCTCTTTTTCTTGCTTTTTTTTTNTTTTTTTTTTTTTTTTTTTTTTAGGCTCAGCATCCCCAGTGATCAGCCCTGACCTCCCTGCTCTGGTTGTCAACACGGGTGATCCAGTCACCTTGCGCTGCTCAGGAGAGTCGGAAGTTGAATGGAAAAGCCGAAAGGATACGTTCAGCAACCACACCAGCAGCACACTCAGTATTCCCAAGGCCACTTACAGGGATACGGGCACCTATAAGTGTGCTTATCTCAACAGCAGTGACAAGGGCATTGCAACTGTGCATCTGTTTGTGCGAGGTAACTGCGTTTCCCTCTTCCCACCTGTGCTGGCAGAACAGCTGCCTTTCAGGGAGCACAGCTGTTACACAGGTCCTCTGTGGTTCTGTGTGTGTTTGGGGGAGCAGAACAGGCTCCTCATGGGGCAGTGGCTTACCCACAACCATGTAAGCCCACGTAAAATGGGGTCTGTGGCTTAAGCACTGGGATAGAGTACAGAGCATCTACATGTCATGCATATGGCCTGGACCTCTCCCTCCATTTCTATTCATGCTATTCTATGATTCTATCCAAGCTATTCTATGAAGTCAGGCAGAGCTGATACAGCCAAGAACTCACCTTGCTGGTGCTCGGGCAGTGGGAACCCCGCTTTCTTCCATCTGCCTCAAAAGGCTGATCCAGGGGTGGTGGTGGAAAGGTCATCGGAACCTCATCCCCACCGAAGAGGTATTGTTACTCCTTGGGCTTGTGCAAAGCAGCGTGACAGCAGTGCTGGCACGTCCACTGCCCTCCAGGTGTCACAGGAAAGCCCTGGGAGCAAAGAACTTGGAAAGTGTCACCCACCCAGGCATCCAGAGCACAGGGCTGTGTCCTGCTTGCCAGCTCACACTGCCCAGGTGGGATCCTGTCCTGGTGCAGAGGGAAACATGGACTCTTCCGATCACTCTGAAATGACTCCTGACTGCTGTGCTTTGAAGAATACGGTCTTCAAACATGAGGTTGGCAGATGAAATGTTTCATGTACATGAGGTTCTTAGGGGCATGGTTTAGAGGTGGACTTGGCAGTGTTAGGTTAATGGTTGGACTTAATTATATCAAAGGTCTTTTCCAACCAAAAGAATTCTATTATTCTATTTACCTGGGCTTCCCCTCCTGAAAAAACAGGGATGAAAGTCTTTTTGGTGTTGTAACGAGCAGTGAGACTGGGAAATCAGAGAACCATATTACCAGTACCACAGATAAGGGATAGAGTCATATGGATCACATCCTCACAACAGGACCTGAACCCCAGATATTCTTCTACCCCAGAAAAAGTTATGCTGTGGTAGCTCCACCACTTGAGTTCACCCCTTCCCTTGTACCAGGGAAGCTGGAGGTCTGATAAATAAAACACCATGGTGAAAAATTTAATTAGAGGTAAGCATACTTCTCAGTCTCTCTTGCCTATGTGCATTTGTGAGTTGATTGCTGTGCTCTCCTCAAATGCCTTAGCTGGAATTGGGCTTGTCCTGTAAGTTTTTGGAGGCTGAGTCAGGCAGGCGTTGAGCAGAGCTGCCCCAGCATCCAACTCCCACTGGGCAGCAATGCTGGACTCTTGCCTTTGCTGGAATATATTTCACAGCTTCAATACATTTTCTGATCCCGTTCTCCGGCCTACCTTGTCTTCTCCGCAGATCCCAATAATGTGTGGTACGTCCCAACCTTCAGGACCTTTGTGACCCAAGGTGGTAATGCTGAGCTCCCCTGTCTCATCACGGCCCCTGAGTACGGATCCAGCGTGACTCTGATAATGGATGACACCTCTCGTCTCTCACCCGGGACCAACTATTCTTTCAGTACCGAGAAGGGAATAACGCTATACAATGTGCAAAGCAAGCAGAAGGGCTATTACCGATGCCAAGCAATGATAAATGGAAAAACAGAGAAGTCATCGAGAATAAGACTGATTGTGGAAGAAGGTAAAGGGTTGGGGTTGCTGCTGCCCTAAGGGAGGCAGCAATATCTAAGCTGGCTACAGTTAATACTTAAGGAAAATCTCCTCACTAGTGGTAGGAAAGACCTTCTGAACCTGCAGTCTTTGAGGGGTATTTAATAGGGGCAAAATTCCATTAGCTTCTGGCAAATGGGCTCCTTCAGGCAGGTCTCCACGGGTTCAGTAGTGTTCAGACCCTTGCAGGCAGTGTCACAGAACAGATAAAAAAGTCCACCCATCTCCCCAGTGCTCTGCAAGTCCTCAGGCCCTGATGCTCAGGATGTAACCGTGGCAGAAGGTTGCCCTTTCCTTTCAACCCGTGGTGCTGACTGCTGTGCTCTCCCTTTCATGTACTGCTTCCCACAGACATGTGCACAAGAAGTGGTGATGACCCCTGGGGAAGGAGAAGGCTGGGGATAAAGAGACTGAAGAGGATGGAAAGGAGAAAGTAGCCAGGCCCTGGGGAGTCCCCAGAGCACACAGGGTCACCAAACAAGCTGACGCTGAATCTCTCTCTGCTTGCCTTTGTGTAGCACGCGAGAAGCCTGTGTCAGTGATGATGGACCCGATAGACCACGTGCGAATTGTGGGTGAACCTTTCGAAGTCACGTGTAGAGTAATTGCTCCTTCCCACAAGTATGACATCAGATGGGTGACAGCAGCAAAGAGCGTAAGTCGTGCACCTTCGAGGGGGGAATAGGGCTTTTTTGGAAACCAGGGGTGGGAAGAACTGCCCAGACCCAAGTCACCTGCAGCAAAGTCTTGAAATGCCCAACCAAAGCAGCTATTTAAACAAGCTGCAGAAGTCTGAATATGGCCATCCTTTCCTTGGGATGACACAGGGCTAAGAAACACCTGCCCATCATCAGGGTCTTGCTGCAAGAGAGAAATATGTTTGTTGTTTCAGCTGAGTTCATGCATCAGGAGCCACAGTACCTACTAAGGCAACATTTTTCCACCAAGCCCTGCCAGGGCTTATAAAGCAGCAAATGTTCAGGACACAGAGTTCCCTGGAGAAAAGATACAGGGGAAGAAGGGCAGTGCATTTCAAAAATCGCTGTTGTGCTGACTTCTAATTGCTAGATAGTCAGATAAGGTTTGCTAGAATTCCTTATTATGTCTGATGCCTTTATTAAGGAGTTGAAATAACATACAAGATAGGTTTGGATCACACAGCTTGCAGTTATAAGGCTGAAAATAGCTACAACCCTAACTGCTGTAGAATACCTGCCCTGAATACTTGTGTTTAATACGGTTTTTGGTCTCCACAGAGATAGTTTTCAGTGACAGAGGCTCTATAACAAATCTCAGTAGTCCAGAACAGGATGGGGTGGGTGTGTTTGTCATAAACATAATTTAGTTCCATACTCTGCCCTTCCAAGAAAGTGCCTGATGTTCCATTTCTGCCTGACAGGTAAGGAGAACTAGAAAGCTTAGCTTTGAAAATGACAACTACTTAATAAGTGACATCCTGTCTGTTCCATCGGTGACCGTGGAAGATACGGGGACATACACTTGTATAGCTAACAATTCAGCAGGATTGAGAAATGCCTCCACGATGCTTCAGGTAGTAGGTGAGTGCTTCCCCAAAAGACCAGGAAGGTGTGGGCTGAATCACACATAGCCTTGAGTATCTGCCACTCCTGCCTCCACCTTGTTCCTGGTTTTGCTGTTGGAAACATCGTTCTTGCTTGTGTGTGAAGGCTCACATGGGAACTGTGGAACCACTAGGGAAGGACATGGTGCTCCCCTGACATCTTAAGGTGCGGGAGGACAGTTTTTGGAGTCTGAATGAAAACTGGAAATCTCTTCTCAATTTCTTTGTGTTTATAAACAGCTTTAAAACAAACAAAAAAAACCCCAAAACAACAATGGGGCAAGGTTACACTGAAGACCACAAAAGGTGGCTAGGAGGAAGGGCAAGCACACGAGCAGAGCATAGAGCTTTCTCTCTTCCAGTAACAGATCCGCATAAGAGGATTCAAGTCTATTATATGCTTGTTGGTATCTCAAGAAAATTTGGCCTCACAGGCTGCTGCATGCCGTGGCTCAGAAAAAGCTCTTGATCTAAGTTGTTTACGAGTGAGAAGCCAGAAGTTTAGCTAAGGGGCTTGTTTTCTATAGACAATCAGGAGATACAGTTTTAGCCTCATCACTTATTAGGATACGGCATTTAAAACCTCTTTCTCCATGGGAGTTCACTATGATTTTCTAGCTCTCCTCAGGCAGACACTAATCCAAGCTGCCATGACAAAGAAGCAATTTAAAAGTACTTCTTTGGCAACATAATCTGTGTAATGCCTCATTCCCTCCTCCAGTCTCCCAGCTGAGGCTGCCCTTTCCAATAACGGTCCGTTTATGAAGCTGGTATAAGCTTGTTTCAGGTCTCTGGCCATGCCTGCTGATGGTCATGCTCTCCTCCATCCTGCAGAGAGAGGTTTTGTATTCCTGACGCCGGTGCCAGCCACCAGCCAGGAGGTCGCTTTGGGAGAGAGTCTGAAGCTGCAGGTCCACATTGAGGCTTACCCAAAACTTCTCCACTGGGGCTGGGAGCACATGAACCTGTTGAAGAACTCTGGGAGTACCATATTCAAGGGCCAAATGGTTTCTGGAAACAACCGGTATGTGCTCTCTCTCTTCTATGCTGGCAATGGCATGTTTCCAGCAACACTTTCATTGTGAGACAGGCAGACCTAGTGCTACTGGCTCACAGAAAACTCTGATTTTAAAGAAAGGAACTGTTCTACCTTTCTGTCTTTTCTTTTCGGTATTATTAGCAAACCACAGTGGGCATATCTGATCAGGTCAAGGAGGTCGCCGCCTCTGTCTAACTTGGCAGAACTTCTCTTTAGAAAACCTTGTGGTATCACATCTGTGGTCTGGTTGTTCAAATTTGCACTCCCCTTGCAGGAAGACATTGCAGGGGTGAATGAACAGTAAAAAAAACTGAATTCCCTTGCTGCTGCTCAGACGTGTCTCGTTCTCTGCAGTCTGGAGAGTGCATGTACTGAGAGGGACTGTGTGCCCCATGTCGGGTGAAGCCAGAAATGTCATTATGTGGATAAGACCTAATGGAGGGCACAGCCCTGCTCTTCCAAAGCCTACAGCCAACTGAGGCCCAAAGGAGAGTGAAAGAAAGAGGATCATTCAATTTGTTGCAGAGTTCTGGCAATTCCCCTTCCGTTTTCTCAGAAACCTGAAATAATCCACATGAAAGGAACTGTGCCACTCAGCAAGCACGATGATTTCAGGGAGAACTTTTTGTTGTGTTGGGATTTGAGAAATGAGGGGCAGAGGGCACTAGGGACCATGACTTGATGGGCTAAGAAATGGGAAGAATAACTCATTCTGTCAAAGACAGGGGGACCAGCATCCTCTCACCCTTCAAAGGCAAGATTTAGATGTTAAACTCTCCTTCCTGAGCATTCACTCACCTGTAGCCTTTCAGAAGTGCTGTGCACTTGGTGGCAAAAGGAAGACCAGACCTTCCCTACTTCCCCTGAAGAAGCAAGTAGCAGATTCCCCTTGTGGGCTGGGATTAGTGCTGGGAAGTGTTCACCCACTCCAAGGCCATGGCAGCAGCTGTATCTTGCTGAGCAAAGACTCTGAGTGCTTGTGTTTCCTCAGCACAGCTTTCTTTGTGGTGTTTACTCTCTGTTTGTGAGCAGGTATAACAACACGCTCTTCCTGAACCGCCTGCAGGAAGGAGAGGGAGGTCTCTATACATTTTATGCCCTCAACAATGAGACCAATGCATCAGTTACCTTCAGTATCTCTGTGAAATGTAAGTGCTTGGCAATGCCTGTTCTTTCACCCTGCTTGCCCTGGGGCTGCTGCCCAGCTTGCAGCAAATAGGGTTGGGTACCAGGGTGCCCCACAGGACACAGCCAGATGGCATCTGGGACCCAGCCCAAACCCACACGTAGCGCAGGGGTTCCTGATGGTTTACTGTTGCACACACGGAAAGTAAATCAGAGCACAGAGAATGCGTCCTTCCTCTGGTCATAGCACTCACTGCTTATCTGCCTTCCCCAACAGCTCCTCCAAGGGTCTGCAAAATCAAGGTGCCAGCCAATGACTCCAGCATCCTGCAGTGCATGGCCATCGGCTACCCTGCCCCACGCATCGAATGGTACCAGTGCCCTGTTTACTCTGACAGGTAAGAAATGCCCGGAAGACTGAGCACCTCCAAGGCGTGCACTTGCCCTTGCTGTGCTGGCGTTTGCTGAGCACCAGCACCACGTGGACTTGCTTACAGGCAACGTAGCAGACCCTGTTCAGCAACAGCAATGAGGAGGCTGCTCTGCTGAAAAAAGAGGTTTTTGGGGAATGTTTGAGGATAGTGGGCAGATACTTATTCCTGAAGTCCTGAGCTTGAAGAGGTTGCTGTAGAGCTACATGCTGGCTGGTCTTAGTCGTTTTTCTAGGACCTCCACAGGTCTGAGACTCTGCAGAGCACAGGCGTACTGAGCTACAGCGTGATGGGAGGCAACTGCAGCTGCCTGGATGGGGTGGTTGTGTCTCAGTACCAGCCCTATCCAAACAGGGAACTGCTGCAAGAACATAGCTGTAGCTACATAAAGGCAGCTAAAGCTCTATCGATACAGGGCTTTGATGTCAGGGAGAGGTCTTTTAACCAGGCAGTGAGTAACGTGTCTCATAGAGCTGCAGCCCTAACTCCTAGCGTCTCATCTCCAGTCTGATACAGGTACCAATTCACTTAAGAGCAACTGTGCTGCAGAGGAACACTCATTTCCTCCTGCTTGGTGTCTCTGCAGATACAACGAGGACTATAGGCTGCTACTGAATGACTCCAGTCCCCAGGTGGTGAATGTGTTGCCCTTCCGAGAGGTGGAGGTGGAGAGCGTTGTCCCATTTCAGGAGCTGGGTGCCAATTTCACCTTCTGCTGTCTGGCCATTAACCGAGAGGGGAACTCTTCTGACGTGTTTCACTCACTCACCATCACAAGTAAGATACAAACTGGTAGCTTGGCATAGTGGGGGAGAATTTGAGGGGCCATCTTCTTATATATATATACATACATCCCTATTGTCTTGTAAGAGTGGTGGCGTAAATTCCACAAGCCCTCTGTCTTCACAGGAGGTGGAAGGCTTTGGCTTTTGGCAGTCCTAGCAGCCATGTGGGAATTGCTGGCTGGGCATAGCCTGTTGCCAAACCATGAACACCTGATAACTGCAGGGTCCAGCTCCAGGGCACAGCTCAGCCAGCTTGAATCCACGGGTTGAATCTTTTGATTGGACTCTTCTTGCTGCACAGATCTGGGTCCCCGGTTAGTCTGACCTGCACATGACTCAGTTTGTGTGGAAACTGGGGTGCACGGGGGGAAACATTGCAGCCTTGAGTTTGGCATCAAGAACTTCCCTCAGTTCACAGCAGCTCTTTTGGGTGTCCTTAAGGCCTGCAGTGGGTTGTGTTGCATACAGAGGAAGCCTAAGTGAACAGCTGAGCAAAATGTGTCTAGAGATGAGGCGGTAAGGACTGAAAAAGGAGTGTTTTACTCATCCCTGTTTTTTTGTTTTTGTTTTTTTTCCTCCTTCAGGAAGTATCATGGCCCCCCCAAACAAGCTCTTCAGCCCCGTTCTCTCCACCTGCATAGGCACATCGATCCTGCTGCTCCTCCTACTCCTCTTCCTCCTCTACAAGTACAACCAGGTCAGATTCCCTGTTGCATGGCAAGAGCTGCAGGGCCTGCCCAGCCTCACTGGCTCTGCCAGCAGCCACAGGCAGGGACCATCAATCTGGGAGGTACCATGCAGGTCAGCTCCCTCATCTCCACTGCCTCCCAGCTTCCCCCAGGAGTTTCCTGCTGCAGGGCAAGGCTCATGCACCAAACCCAGGGTGTTTACACCTCTCCCACCCTGGTGCCTTACTCTTGCAGCCCAGAGGTCAATGTGGATATTCCTTGGTGCCAAAGGTGCTCGCTCTGTGCTGTCTCTTGAAGCTGGTTTTGCTCTGGTCACCATGAACCACAAAACAAATTAAGGAGAGAGAGAGAAAAAAAGAAAGTGGTTTGCATCTTGCATCTACTTTTTATTCCCCTCCCTGCTTTATAAAAAGCTGTCTTTATGGGGAAACAGGATGATGTTAGAAGGTGTTTGTCTCCAGGAAGACTTGGTCACTATTTTTACACAAGAACTTGCCCCATTTTCTCTGCAAGACTTATTTTCAGCATTTGGATTCCTTCTTTGTTGTTTCCATAAACTGTACCAATCAGTAACCACCATCAGTGGGTGAAAAATCTCATGTTTTTCAGCTCTCCATTTTGGCACCCTTCCTTTGACAGCCCATCAAGGCTGCAAATTTTGCAGCAAAGTTCTGGTGCTGGTTGTCAGAAGATCCAGCAGACCCCTCTCCCAAACAAGCGCCTACAGCTTTGCAGGCAGAGCTGTCTTTGGGCAGCAGACCAGAGATGAAGAGGTGGATGGATATGTAAGCATGGCTTTGAAGAGTGAGTGCCTGTGGCAATCTTTATGAGGGACCTCCACCAGAAACTGTGCTGTTTGGGAAGATCCTTTCTGGGCCTTTTTTCCACAGCCTGCATAGGCGTGGATGTTCAACTCTCAGGCAAATCAAAAAAGAAACAGCGTGTGTTGGGGAGAAACAAACAGATGCTTTGCATCAAAGCCACGGGTCTGTTTGTCTCAGTTATGGTCCCTCATGCCTGTCCTAACCCAGCTTTGGGCACCTACCCACACGCTGCATCCTTCTCTGCAACTATCCAGGGGAAGTGGTGAGGAGAAGCATTTCAGGACCCAGCTCCCAGTAGGTGGAACATGAGCTGATTCACCACAGACGTGGTCACTCCCCCTGTGCTTCCCTCTACCTGCCTTGGTGGACCTGAGACCACCTTTGCCACTCTGGTTGCGGGTCCTTTCCTGTCTCTTTGTACAGGAGCAAAGGCCACACACAGTATTCTCATGACGAGCTTTTTCACTGCCTTTCTCTGTATTTGTGTCTCTAGCCTGGCTCTGTAGCCCCCTCAACATTAACAACACCCAGCAAAGCTGGCGACTGCCTCTGCCCACAGACTCCAGCACCGCTTCTGTCTGTCCTTGCCTGATTGCTTCTGCTGTGAGATTCGTGGAAAAGAGAAATTTTACTTCTCTTTCTCCATTTCTTTTTTTTCCCCGTGTAAGGGAGGCAGGGCAGGGCCAGCTCCACCATTCTGCTGTGCTCAGCAGCCCAGGGTGCCAAGGAAGGGGACAGAGCAGGAACATCTTCCTCTGGCACCAGTGGTCACAACTCAGCCACTGGTCTGGGGGAACGTGGTGGCTGTCCCAGCTCTGCCATCCCAAGTGAGGGTAGTGGGCTGCTTTAAGTGGAAGAGGCAAGAGAGCCTCCCTCAGTCATGGGTGATGACTTGGGGGGACTTTATAACAGCAAAGGGACCAGGCTATCCAGGCAAAGCCTCTCTCAGTCCAGGTTCAAAGCAAGAAATATTTGATGGGCTGAAACCCAAGTCTTTGCTCTATGCCAGCAGGGTGAGAGCTAGAGTGCATGCTGGGACTGGGGAACCCTCAGGACTTGGGGAACATTGAATAACTGCAGCCTCTTCCTTACAGAAACCCAAGTACCAGGTGCGGTGGAAGATCATTGAGGCCTGTGAAGGGAATAACTACATCTTTATTGATCCCACCCAGCTGCCATACAATGAAAAATGGGAGTTTCCCAGGAATAACCTCCAGTTTGGTAAGAAACCTTCCCTGCTCATTGTCTGGTGGTACACAGCTCACCACAGAGCTGGAGTACAAGGTACAGAGCCAAAGCAACGGGGCAACATCCAAAGCTGCATCCAGACATTACAGCAACATCCTTAACCAGGCCTTGCTGCCCTCTTCCATGAAGGGTGACAAACGTGAGGGTACAATCTCCCTCCAGCCCTCCACTGCTGCAAGGAAGGATCATGTCCCTCCTCTTGCATTTCTAAAGTGTGGAGCTGGTGAGCCCATGTTTGGACATAGCCTCTTTCATCCCATCTTTGCTCACAGTAGAGTTCCCCTCAGGCGTTAACCAGCTCCTGACTAAGGGATGTGTCATCTTGTCTGGGCACAGCAGGAATCCCCACCCACCAGACCTCCTCCCCAAGGCTGGGGACAACTGCTCGACATCTTACTACAAAGCATCTTGTAAGCACATTTTTTTTTTTCCCCTCTACAGGGAAAACTCTTGGAGCAGGAGCCTTTGGAAAAGTGGTAGAAGCCACTGCTTTTGGGCTGGGCAAAGAAGATTCGGTCCTCAAAGTGGCTGTGAAGATGCTAAAGTGTAAGCCCAGAGCAACTTGCAAAGGCTGAAATCCCCAAGCTTCTTTGTGCAGGATGTAGTGTGTGTTCACCACGTGTTCATGCTCCCAGGCTGCAACATCTATTTATTTAGATGTTCCTGTGATAAGTGCTGGGTGGTGGAATCACACTGCTGTCATTTTTGTGGATATATGTGGCCAGAGGCACAGACAGAGAACAAAATTTCTTCTCTGAGTGTGTCTCCTCATTTGATTCCATATCTGTGTCTACAGCTTTTTCTGTTCTCCCCCTTCATCTCTTCCTTGTCCCTCCCTCACTCCTTCACGCAGCCCTTCTCCTCTTGTCTTGCAGCATCGGCAGACACAGATGAGCAGGAGGCTCTCATGTCTGAGCTGAAGATCATGAGTCACTTGGGACACCACGAGAATATCGTGAACCTGCTGGGCGCATGTACCTATGGAGGTAGAATCCCACAGCCCTATTTCCCCCACGGACCCTCCCCACGACCTGCAATCCTCAGGACAGGTCACAGTAACATCACTTCTTAATTAACCCTTTCTGCCTCTCTCCCAGGCCCAATCCTTGTCATCACTGAGTATTGTCGCTATGGAGATCTGCTGAATTTCTTGCGGAAGAAGGCTGAATCCATAATTATTCAGGATTCTGCCCTGGACACCTCTTTGGACAGCACTGCTGATTACAAGAATGTTGACCTAGAGAAGAAATACATCCGCAGGTAAAAGCAGAGCTCTGGTGGCCACAGGGCTGAGCAATGCAGGGTCTGGGTACTTGCTGGGAGAAGCGTGCAGAGGGCTCTGCTGGGGAGAGATTAAAGCCAAAGCTCTGGGGACTTGCGGGAACACCAGGATGTAAAAGCCGCTAGGGTTGTGTGTGTTTAGACTTGGACAGAGTTCCAAGTTTTTCAAAGTTTTTGACAGCAGTCATTGAATTTCCCACAATAAATCCACATTTCAATCCACTCTGCCCTCCCGCAATCTGGAATCGGAACTTTTGGGCTCCCTGCACTGTTGGGCAGGTTGGTTTTGTAGGACAAGAGGCTGAGCGCTCCCCACCAGCCAAGGGAAGTGCCTTGGCAAAGAGAGGCAGTGCGTGGAGTCCCGTACCACAGGACACCTAGGTCCCCTTTCCAAATAAGCCCAGTGTTGACTTTCCCTTTGCCCTTAAGCCTCTCGCTAAGCCACTTCCTGCAGGCAGGGATGTGGTTTTTTCTCTCAGTGGATGTCGAGAAGGGCAGAAGGTGCTGCTGGAGGGTTGCTAACAGCCTGCCCCTATCTCTGTTGCTTCTGCCTCAGTGACAGTGGCTTTTCGAGCCAGGGTTTGGAAACATATGTTGAAATGAAGCCTGTGTCATCATCGTCTTCTTCAGCATCATCAGATTCTGTGCAAGCCAGGGGTGAGTTAAAAGTTCATTTCTGTGTTTTCATGATTTCTTTATTCTGGCCATCCTGTCTGGTTTAGGCCTGATGATACAGCATAGCTTGCGTTACTCACCGCGTACTTAACTTTAAAACTTTGTTTCGAATTTCAGGGAAAAGCTCAGAGGAAGAAGACGAAACCAGGGAGGACCTCCGTCCCCTCGATCTCTCTGACCTGCTACAGTTCTCCAGCCAGGTGGCCCAGGGCATGGCATTCCTCGCATCCAAGAACGTGAGTGCCGAGCGGACAACTGCCCCAGCATCCCCAGCTGGGAGGTGCCAGTCCAACCAGCAGGCATCAGCCATCCCACTTGCACAAGGCTTGGGATGGTTTTGGACAGGGTGGCCAAGCCCCAGCACCCTGCTGCTGGAAATGAGCCTCTCTGCTCCATCCGCTGCGCTCAGAGATGCTGGTGACTGGTGTTCCCTTCAGAGCCTTTTTCTCCCGCGGGCTCAGGACACACCGTCACGGCAGGGCGGTTACAGGGGGGAGCCCGGAGCTGTGCATCGTGTTAGTGTCAACATTTTCTCCCCAGCTTTTACGAGAGGGCGGGAACTCTGAGAAGCTTTCTCACATTGGCAGCTTCCCCACTGCCCCAGGGACAAGGAACCGAAAGTGACCGTTGTGCTGTCTGCTGGGGCTGGCTCATTTATAGCACCAGAGAGTAACCATATGACCGTTTCAGAGACGAGGACCCAGTATCAACAGCCCCTGGCTCCGAGCTTCCTCTAGTGGGGATGATGACTTCCCCATGAGTGATTAAAGGACATGGCATGAAATGTCACCACGTCTTAGCATTGTAAATGAAGCAGTTGAAAGAGAGCCTGTCCTCTTTTTATGTGACAGGGTGCCTCTGATGGGTTTTTCAAGCAGTCCATGTTCTGCTTGCTCCCTTAAGTGTTGTTTCAGTGACAGGCCTGGGCTGTGGGGAATGGGCTGGGGCTGCTGGGGGACGTTGCCTGGGCCTCAGCCACACTCTGTTCTCCCCAGTGCATCCACCGTGACTTAGCAGCCAGGAACGTGCTCGTATCGGATGGACGGGTAGCCAAGATCTGTGACTTCGGCCTGGCCCGTGATATCATGAATGATTCAAACTACGTTGTGAAAGGCAACGTAAGTAGTTAAAATGAAGGCAAGAGAGGGCACTGGAGGTGGGGTGAGGCTGGAGCATGAAGGACAGGGTAGCATAAGCTGCCAGATTGTCCCGGTCTGCAGGACTCTGTTCTTCCAGGCCCGCCTGCCTGTGAAATGGATGGCCCCGGAGAGCATCTTCGACTGCATCTACACAGTGCAGAGCGACGTATGGTCTTACGGCATCCTGCTCTGGGAGATCTTCTCCCTTGGTAAGAAAGAAGCCATCTTGCAAACCTCTTTTGTTTCCCACGGCTTACCACTGCCTTAATGCCTAAGTTTCTAAGAAAGGAGGAAGATTGACAACAATCTGGTTTTATCAGGGCTATAAAACAGTGTTAGACTTCCAGAGGGACCATTAAAAACAATGGATCCTGGATGATTTGCTCTAACTTGGAACTCCCCGAGATCAAGTAGCACTGGCTCAGATGGTGCTCCAGGCTGCCTCTTCCCACCCCACAAGGCTGTTGTGCCAAAGCCTCTGATCTGAGCGTCACTCCTGTCACTGTCACAGGTAAAAGTCCGTATCCCGGCATGGTGGTGAACAGCAAGTTCTACAGCATGGTGAAGCAGGGGTACCAGATGGCCAGGCCCGACTTCGCTCCCTTGGAAATGTGAGTGGGTGCCCTGAGGCGCACACAACGGGTGACGGGGTGGCTGGAGACACTTGGTGGGGAGTGGGCGGGGAGATGGCACAGGGACCTTGGTCACAGGTGTGCCTGCTGCTCCCCGGTGTGCCTGCCCTTGAGGCTCAGGTTGGATCCTATCAGGGTCTTGCTTTCTGCAGGGAAGTAAGAGCTGGGGCAATCAAAAATGATGCTCTATCCAATACTTCCTCTGTTTATGGACAGGAAGATGGGTTTTTTGGGGGGTCCACTACTTGTGACTCTAGGACTATAAGCAGACAAACCTGAGTGGATTGCGGGAGGGGAATGAAATTAAGCTTAAAGAAAAAGGTACTAGAGGCATAAGCCCCTTGTTGACAGATTAGTTTGCTCCATCTCCTTCTGTGCTCCCCTTCCCCTGGAGCACTGCACATGCACTGACCATGGGGTTTATAGGCAGGAAGAGAAGGGACAGCTTGGGACTGTATGCCTGAAATACAAAGTGCTGCAGGGAAGAGCCTGGGGGCACAGACCCTCCAGCAGCTCTACAGCAGCTCGGTGTGACCACCCTGTCCCTGTCTGGCTCTGCAGGTACAGCATCATGCAGGCATGCTGGAGCCTGGAGCCCACACAGAGACCCACCTTCGATCAGATCGGCTGCTTCATTCAGAAGGAGCTGGAGGTGCACAAGGAGCAGGTGAGGACCTCTGGAGAGGGGAGGCGGGGGAGATATGCTTTTTCCCTACATGAACATAGCTCCTGGCCAGCTTTCCTGGTGATGTCCCTTACCTTTAACTGATGGGAGCAGTTTGGTGCTGTTGGAAAGCACAGAGAGGCATCCAGATTTCCCTGTGCTGAAGGGTTACATCACTCCCCACCATGACCAAAGGAGACCGGACAAAGAAACACAGATTTGCAGCAATATGGGTAGCAATAGGACGCCCCTGCCCCATGCCCCAGTACAGGACAGCAGCTGTACTGCCTCCTGGCTATGGCTGTCCTGCGGCTCCAGGAAAACAAGGGCACCCCTGTCCTGCCAGCTGGCCCTGCCCTGTGAGCAGAGCGCAGGGTAGTGTTGAGTTAGCCTCTCCAGCTGGTCACCCGTGCAGAAACAGGTGCCATACACCATTGAAAGGACTGAAACACACTTGGGGTGGTTTTTGCTTTCAAGGACTACACCAACCTCCCCTCCCCTGCTGAGGAAGACAGCGGCTGTGATACCTCTGGCTGCTGCGAGGAGTCCTGCGAGCAAGAGGAGAGCGGCCAGCCCCTTCTCAAGGGCAACAACTATCAGTTCTGTTAGCTGGTACCACCGCCCAGGGCAGATCCCCGTCCTCCTGGCTCTGCAGAGCGCACGGTTCTGCGCTGCTCAAGGACACAGGTGCCTGCTGCTCTGGCTCTTCTCTCTGTGCTTTCTGAACTATGAGTGTTACCGACTCCTTCACTGAAAAGATAGCGCTGAGTGACTCAACACCAAGACTCACCATGGGGTCCTTAAAGTCTTATCTCAAGCATAGCATAGAGCTGTTGGGACAACTGCCCCTCTGAGAGGTACAGAAGTCCCTGTCACCTGCCTCCTCACCTCCTGGAGGACGCTGTGCAGGGGTTTAGTTTTTTTGTAGTTTGTTTTTTTTTTAAATACAAGTTGCAGCCAAGTAAGACATTTCCAAAAGTCACTCACATGCCTTATCAGTGCACATCTTGAACGAAGCCCTGAACCTGCAACTGCTCCACATGCCAGCAGCAGCCCTTTTTCTTGGTGGTCCCGCTCTATTTCCTTTGCTGAGTAAGTGTTTAGATATAGGTAAAGCCTTTACTTAGCATTAAATATGCATTAACCTTTACATTTCCTCATGCAATCTACCTCTCTGCAGCCGATGCTTCTGCAGGGATTGTTTGAGAGAAGTAAGACAACCCCAGGGTTATGTGAACTTGTGCCCCAGTGACAGGACAGAGGGGCGGTTGTTTCTCAGGTAAAATACGGATGTAACCAGTGTTCTTCCATGTGAATGCTGCACACAATCCCAATCCAGGAAAGAATGGCAGCTTAAACAGATCTGGAGATGATCAACATGATACACACCCTACAAAACTTTTGAATTATTAAAAATGTAGCAATCACTGCCTTTGTCACAATTACAGATACGCTCTTGTACATATTTTCCTGAGTGTATTTTAATAGTACAGCTGAGGTAATTATTTTTCATAAGCTAGGGCCTAATGCCCTTAAACTTATTTCTGACCTAGCTCTTGGTGAGGTTTACTAATGCCACAGCCACCTGGTCCTGTGTAGCTACCAGAAGCAGCTAATGAACCTTCTTAGCTTCACCTGACTGGGTGGGTGAGGGATCAGTATTCCAGGTACAAGCACTGACAGGACTCAGGCAAACTACAGCGAGACAGAGCGACTGTGGGGCAGGCAGCCTTTGTCACACTGTGAACAATTACTCTGTGGGCCACTTCTGATTATATTAAACCCAGTTTTATCCTAACACCAGGTGATTCATTCCTCCTTACTAAATAAATTGCTAATGTATTTCTATCTGTCAGCATTATAAAGAATAGAAATAAGATGTTTAACAAAACAAGTCTCTTCCAGGGCTTTAAGGACTGTTCTCAGAGGAGAACAGATCAGAGCAAGGGTGATGCACTGGCTCATCCTCACACCTTGCAGCTCTGGTCCAGTTCCTCAGGCATATTTACATATTTACAAAAGCATTCCATCTTGTATAATGAAAGAAAAAATTAAAAGCAAGGTTTTAAAGCACTTTGCTCTGTCTGGCCTGTCTGTAACTGGAAAAATGAAGTAGTCCCCATGCATGGATATACTGTCAGAGTAACTTCAATTGTGATGATGGGACACCTGACAAAGGTCGCTGTGTTTGAGTCTGTGCAATGCTGAGGGCAGGGCCCTGGTGACCAGACTGAAGCTCACGGCAGCAGAACCATCTGTACCAACAGCTTAGACACAGCAGGAGCTGCAGCCCAGGCTCTCAGACACATCCTGAAGAGAAGCTGGCACCTGCTGCAGACTCTTACCTATGAAAGTCACCTCAGGACCTGCCCTGTGCACCAGCTGCACAACAACAGCAGGTAGAGCAGAGGAGCCAACTATCTGCAGAAGCAACTTGCTCACCATTTATAAGAACTATACCTTAGCTATATTTAGCAGGATAATTTTATTTGATGCTCTGGTGAGGTGGCCCAAGCAATTTCTTGAGCTGCTCCTCTCAGGACACCTTGCTTCTGAGACTCCAAGCTTTGCCCCAGAACCATGGCGGTGCAGACTGGAATCACAGTGCTGGTGCCCTTTCCAACTGCTGTCCTCCATGTCTTTCTCACAAAAAACAAGTCACTTGGCCACAGTTTCACCCCCAAAATTGGAGATAATTTATTAAACTTTATCACTGACTGAAAAAAGTCACTAATGTCTGTTATAATAAGTTAATGTTCTTAACAGAAAAACCCCAAGCCATAATTACTGCATTTGATCAGACTTAATACATTTACTTTAACAGTATGGTACCCAATAAGTTCCCCTTCACAGAAGGGAGTTTTCAACCACACCGCAAGCCTCTGAATCTTCCCCACTGCTCAGCCAAAATAAGCTCCCTGGATTGCAACTTAAAGTCCAGCATCCCCCTCCTCTGTGGGTCACAGCAAACATCCACCCACCTCCAACGCTAGCAGGAGCAAAGGGAGCCGGCAGCAGAAAATGAACACACAGCTTTACAGCCACAGCCCAAGGTGTTCTTCAGACACGCTGTAGGGATAGAGGTCTCAGCCCCATGTCTTTCAAGCAGCTGATCAAGCAAACTGGGCAGGATAAAACTTCTCTAACCCGCACAGCGCTGCACGGACAGGTCAAATATGACACCTGACAGAGCGCTGAGATGGCACAGGTGGATGGAGCTCTCCCAGTGCCTCCTCCAAAGGAGGAACATCAAACCCTGCTTGCTCCGCTGGCACTGCATCTTTCCTCCTTGACCCGCAGACAGTCCTTGTGATTCTGTACTAAGGGCAGGGCAACACAAACTCATGTCCTTGAACAGAATAAAGCTGATTAAAAGAAAAAATAAAACACTGTCCAGGAGGACAGCACAGAAATTTTGAGTGTCCTTCCCCTGTCTGCAGCTGCCAGCTTACCCAGTGCTCATACAGCCCCTCCAATGAGCTTGGCTCCCCTGGGGCTCACTCCATCAGTTCATCCCTTAACATACAGAACACTTTTCACTCACTGTATGTTTCAGCTTCTAAATTATTAGTGCTTATGTGAAGGGATAAACAATTCTAGAAACTTCCTGCAGCCAAAGCACCCACACTCCTGGATCGAGGGAAGGTCCCCAGGTAAGACACCTAAAGCTGCGTGGCTCCTCCTCAACTAAAGACTCCTTGCAACCAATGCATGATCTGCCTAAGATTTCTAAGCAGGAGTCGGTGTGCTAAGCTAATCCACTCACAACGTTCTAGGGGAATTCTCGTTAGCCATCTGCCTTCCACACCTGCTCCCACTCCCCTAGCCCTGCCACCAATGCACAAAGAAATCAGCAAGCAAGATTCAGAATTAAAAAACCTGTGTGCTTGACCATGCATATTCCCCGCTACCAGAAACGTCTCTCCCTTCTCCACTCGGCAGCTGCAGGGAGGGCGACATTTCCCAGCACGGAACAGCAGGTCCATCGCACACCTCGGGAGGCAGCTGCAGCCTTCAGCGAGAGGGGTGACAGACCCACGCGCAGCAGCGGCGATGGTGACACTCTGGAAGCACACAGCTCTTTGGTCAGTAACAGCAGTCAAAGCCACCGGCACACATCTCCAACCTGTAAAAATAAACTCTCAAGCCAGACAGCTGCCCAAACCTTGCAGAAGCTGGCCCAGAACCACCCCTCCACATGACCAGAGAGAGAAACCAACCAGCTGTTCTGTTACTCAGCAACCTCTATCATCCTCCTGCTTCCCCTCTTCATCCTCTTCTGTTTCTGTTTTGATCTGGGCCACTCCAAGCCGGTAGAGAGCATCGCGAATCACCACCTCCCCAGGCTGGCAGCTCTGCACGATCTCCTGGATCTGCCGATTCACAATTTCCCTGCTGGTGAGGAAGTCCATGAGGCGGTTGTAGAGGTAATAGTGCGTGGCGTTCTCGAAGGTGATGGGCCTTTGGCGGATGTTGCTCGTTTTGCTGTCGTTGATGGCAGCGATGATGGCGCTGTAAGGCTCCAGCTCTCGGCACAGGGAGATGCAGTGATGCTGAGCCGTCGGATCTTGGTGGCTGTCCTGCTCTGAACCCGCGTGAACAATCCGGCGTGTGGATGACTTGGTGATCGGGTGCTGAACAGAGTGCTCAGCCACAGTCACATCTACGCTGTAGTGCTGGTCTTGCAGTTCAGGGCAGGACACATACTGGGAGAGAGAATACACACCAGATAGAACATGAAGCAACTTCCCCACAGCTAGGAAGAACAAGACAAAACCACCAACCAGCACTATGACCCAGGACAGAGGGAGGGATAATTGATTCGGGCTGATTAAGGGCACTAACTGCCACAAAGGTGGTTCTGTACTCTCCATCCTCACTCGTGTGCCCCCAGAGATAATTCCAAAGCACTAGCAACCCTATTCCTCTCCCATTTCTCAAGTAATAGCAGTAGTTCGAGAGAACTGAGTTGGTGCGTCAAAATAAGCTATTTGCTCCACAGTTCATGATTTGAACTGTCATTACACCATGGGCTTTCAGCACAGCTCCTCCTAATAAGGAGCATAGACCTAACACCATGCCCTGAGCAACACCGAACACTTTCTGCTATGCCCAAAAGCTGTTCGCTGGTAAAGGTGCGAGTCAGGACATACTTATCAGGTCCAATTACCTTGAGGAACAATGCAGGTTACATATACTTTTTATTTTTTCTTTTATTTTAAATCTCACTTGAAACCTTTCCATGTCGGACTGGCACAGCACAGTGCAAAGGTGGACGTAACTAACCGTTGGAGGATCCATGGGGTCAGAAAAGCAGCCCTGGTTTTTCCCCCACATCTGGGAAGTCAGGCCAGGACAGCAGATGTCTGCACACAGTGCCACTGAAGAGGCTGTATCAACAACATACACTGGAGGCCAGTGACATGAGGAAACCAACAAGTCCACATGATCCCGGGCATTTTCTCCTCTTACTATGTACTTTGAGCCACACACAACCTGGGAAAAAAAAAAAAAAAGGATTATCACCAAATAGCACAATAAAACTGAAAACTTATGGGAAAAAAATATAGTCTTTAAAAAAAAATTAAGCTTCCTTTCAGGTATTCCAGACAATACAGCAACCAGACGGTTACTTTCTGTAAAGATATTGTTTCCTCCTCAAACACACTCACTTCATCTTGTTCAGAGATAGACGATTTTCAACTCCACCTCAGCAGCAACATCAAAATCAGGCCCCACATCACCAATTGATGTTGAAATCTCCTGCAGGAGTGCTCACACTCCAAACCCCCGAGGCAAAGTGTTTCATTCCCACGGCTCAGAGAGGCCCCTTCCATTGCTTCTATTTAATGAGGGAGTTCCACATTGGTAAATCAGATAATAGTCAATAGCTGACTCCAGCCTTCCTTACCTGATGTGGACACACTTTGTAGATTTTCCCTCCTGTGTGATGAGCGGAAGTTTTTGTGATGTTTGTCCCATTCTGTACAAACTCATAGAGAGCCAGGAGGGAGTAGCAGAGCTGGTCCTAGAAAACACAGGCCCCAGAGAAAGTCTGTATGTGGCTAAAATTAATGGACTCCTCCAGAAAGAGAGACAGCTGCAGGCAAGGTCTCCAAATCCCAATTTGCACTTCACCCAATAACTTCCTAATCCCACACTCAGCACCGCAAGGATGACAAGCAATTACATGATGCTGAGCCTGTGACAAGGTAATTACAGGCTTCCTTTCTTCTAGCCCACAAAGGCTCAATTTTATTCACCATGTGCGAGTTATCCTATAATCTGCAGGCGCTCACTTCTAACCCACCCCTGCCCTTCATGCAGTCAAATGAAGAGTTAATTATCTAGGATGGCAAGTTGTGAATGAGGGCAAGACAGTGAAGAAAACCTCCGCTCCTGCAGGCGTATATGTGGGCAAACAAGCCATTACCTTTGTATCCGAAGCCTTCCAGGGGATGCCACACTGTGTCAGAAAGCTCTGCAGTTCTGCCTCACTGTAAGAACTTATAATCTCAAGCCTCAAGGTTTCTTCCTGAAGGAGCCTCACCAAAGCACTCCCATTACCTGCAAAAGAAGGAAACAAGTCTCAGCACTCATTCTCAGGAAGGGAAGTCACCAAAATAATTTCTCCTGAAGACGACAGCAGCAGAGACTGCACGACCAACTCCCAGCAACAGAAAGCTGTGAATAGTCCCATTTCCAAAACGCGTCACAGCCCACACTCCCCTCGAACCCTTCGCTAGGGGGGTCACCAGACTGAGCCCAGCAGAGCCACAGACTCCATGAATACTTCTCTATCCTGTAATTTGTAACCTCGTTGGACTGATGCGAGGATAAACAAGTGACAGAGAAGCGCAGAGAAATGTGCCTGCAGCCTTGGCACTGAGCAGCTCCAGGATTACCCTTCACATCTCCCTGCTTCTTTCTCCGGAGCTCCACTTCCACAAAAGCCTGTGTAGCGCTTCTGCAGTTCAACCCTCTAAAACAGCTGCAGCCTTGCCTGCAAAGCCAACTCATAGATTTGTTAAGCCTGTAGAGCCAGTTTTCCTTCTTATACCTAATACCTAAACTACTGAGGGAACCAGGTGCTAACTAAATTTAGCTCTCATACATCTGAGCTTATTCATCTCATGGTTTCTAGTTACGTGCAGTCAATGTTCTGGATATACTGAATGTTGATAACACTGATCGGGACTAACAAATGCATCTCCTAGTCTTTTTTCAAGTTCTGTAAAAGCTTATTCAGCCTTTATATTGACATCATGATATTGACATATCAGGCTCTGACTGCAGCTTTCACAGTCCAAGTATCAGCTTAACATGAAACAAATACTGACTGGCATTCACGTTGTGCATGCCCCCCTCTGCAATCAGACCACATCGAACTCGGGGTGCAGCATTTTCATGTACCACATGTCTCAAACACACCAGAGCACACCAGTGCATTCAAGCTTCACTTGGCAGGACAATGCTCAAACTGCTCAGCATTCTAAGAACGGCTGAACTCACCCCAGTGTTCCTGCCTTCTCTCAGCAGACATAATGTTTAAAGAGTCACACAATCATCAGTTCTCAACTCTAAACATCACCAAAAGACCTAAGTTGCTGCCACGTAAAGCACTTCCTTAGTAAGTACAACCTCAGCAGTTACCTGGCACCGGCTGTGCATCCAGGTTCTTGTCCTTCTCAGTATTGATCACCATCGCTCCTCTCATCAGTGGAGGGAAGAAAGGAGCAACAATAGAGGCATCAAACTTTGTGATGGGGATGCTAGAAGGAAAAGCCACCTGCTCAATCACCTCTGTCTCCATTGTGGACCAGAAGTCTTCTACATTCACTTCACTTGATGGCAAGAATTCTGGCCAAGTAAACTGGAAAGAGCAAGAAACACACTGGTCACACACAAACACAGTTCACTTGACAGTTCTGTGTCAGCCTCGCTCAAGGCAGGAGGATTATCCAGGAAAGAGCTCAGCCTGAATATAACAAGGTGACTCCAGGCTCTTAGAGTCCCCCACAACCGCTTTCCACTGGGTGATAGTCGAAACTATTTATTTGACATAAAAGCCGGACATGCTGCATACTACTGCTGGGGCTATTTTTTTCCCATTAGAGAAGACAACACCTCAAGTAAACTGCTGTTGGGGAAAAAAAAAGAATGTCTTCACATCAAAGGAAGAAGGCCAAGTTCAGCAACTTTCATCCAAGGTCTCTACTGCCAGAGGCTGCTGGACAAAAGCTGTGGTCCAGGGCCAGGGGATCGTGTTTTCCCCAAACCATAGATCAACACTTCTAAGAGGAAGCGCAGGCATCACCACTCCAGCCACATCCTCTTGCCAGGCATCAGCAGAAAACTGCTCACAAAGCTCTCGTGTAATTATCGTGCATTACAAAGCCCAGAGTCAGCAAAAGTCACTGTGATCCTCTTTGAAGACAAACAGAAAGTGAAGTTTGCGAAAAGCCTACCTCTATATTTTTCAGTGCCAGGACATTTTCCACATTCCTCTGGGCTATTTCCACCTTGGGGGTTATGCCACAGATTCCACAGATCATATCATTGTAATCCCGGACTGTGAGGCATTCAAAGGCCCAGTAGCCGTTGCACAGCAGTTCCTGGAGCTGAACCTGCTCATCAGGGCTCAGGCTTTTTTCTGAAAAGAGAACATGCCACTGTTACAGCTTTAACTTCCTAAAGTCAGCGGAGAGGTAGTAGAACTCTCCTACACAGAATAAAAACTAACCTGTTTTCCAGAGAACTGTTACAGAGAACTGGTCACAGAGGTGACCACTGTTGGGTCTAGGAAGTGATTTAACAGGAACACACCACATCGGGTGAGTTTTGCCCTTTCGTAACCTAACAGTAGGTCAGTAGGTCATAGTTTGGTATGTTATGGTAAAAAAAACAAACAAACAAACACCACAAGAAGGAGAACCCACCAGTTTGCTCCTGAACAGAGTCGAGAATATTGCCAACGGCCACTCTGGGATCTTCTCCAAGTTTAATGTGGTTTCGGATTGCAAACAGAAGATCCAAGCTCACTAGCAGCTTGTTACCCACATTGAAAAGGCCTGCAGTTAAAACGAGACAGTTATTGTCTGTAGGGTTACAGATCTTCCTCACCAATGAGTATATTCCGTACTGATATGCAAAACACTCACACGAGTATGGTTCAGAGGATAATGGAAGCAGGTGGATAGTGCTTCTGGGACTGCTCCCTCTGCACATTAGCAAGATTAGCTCCTTTCACAGCCTTGCCTTTAAATTGAAAGAGCTACAAGGAACAGCAGCCAACCCATCTCCTCAGCTCCACGCTGCGTTGCAGCACAGTGACTGCCACTCCAGTCTCACCAGTCAACACTGAGAAGCAACATTCTGCAAAGATGTCTTTGACTATGATCTCAGTGACTGCCTTCCAGAATTCAACATTTACCACTTAAACAGAGGAGACCTACACTGGTGAAGCAAAGCAGAGTCTTCCTCAGCAAAGCATTCATATGTGTTTTTCTCACAAATACAGATTGACTTGCAGAAGAAGCAGAATAGTACAAGTCAAAAATAATTCAAGTTTAATATACTGGGGCAGGGAACAGAGTTTTCTGTGCAAAGACAACGTTGTGATACAGTCCTAATGCTTCTGAAAGGTTTAAGCAGTAGTCATGCTCTAAGTTGGTGTGCTCACAATTCTCCTACCTGTGTAAATATCAGTGAAGCTGTGGAGGGCCAGACACTGCGGGTTCAAGCACACTTTGACCTGAGCTGTAACCACCTGTAATCTGTTGGCTGTGAGCAGCCAGCACTCCTGAGGACCAGCAAGGGAACTGTAACAGACAACAAAAGGCGACTCAAAGTCAAGTCAGCAGGTTTCACAGTCCACTCCTGCAGTAACTTAAAATGTTCTAGCTGAGGTCAGTTCATTAGTATGTCAGTCTAAGGCAGCTCACACCATTTCACACCAAAAAAAAAAGAAGTTAAATTTAAAAATTGATTCCCCTGGCAGAACCAGGTCATTGCTCACATTCTTTCAACAGCACTAGAGCACGTCTCCAGCTCCATCCATTGGGCACAGACTATTTTAGAGGTGGAGAAAATCTACAGCCCAGCTGCCCTGAGAGAAGTGTCAACTCTGTCGCTGTGGGCCAACAAGTGGTGACTAATAACACATCCTACGTGACAGCCTGTCCCTGCACACAGAAAGGTTCAGAAAAACCTCTGCCCCCCTACAGTACAGCTGTCGGGGAGAAAGTTCAGACAGGAAAATGCCAGTTGTGCACTAGTGGCAGAAATATAGCTGTGCACCTGAGAAAACAGGAATCAAAGTCAAAGCGACCTCCCTCCCGCTGGGAGGGGTTTGATTAGAGCCTGTGCAGGCACACATGAGGGTCCCACGCTCGGAGCGTTGCAGCAAAGATTTACAATGCACAGGTTAGTAGGTCACAAGACAAGGGACAGGATGGAAGATAGCACTGTTCTGCAAATATTCCTGGGTATAAAAAGTGTTTCTGATGAAAAAAACCTCAATTAGTACTAGTCTGACCAAAGCAAACATCCTTAATTGGAATCAAGAAAATCTTTCTGGTTGAAGAAAAAAAAAACAACAGTGAACTACCTGACATTTTGCTGTAGGAAATGTTTCAGCTCAGGCTTTTGGCAACAGGAGGATGTTTGGCAGATTCACTGAGATATGCTATGCTATGGGCTTTTATACAAATCTAGTTAAGGTAATCTAGCCCATACTCTGGTAATTTCTGAAAGCCATTCAAGTTTCAATTTGGATATTTGTTCCAAAAAAAGGATTCACTCAAGCCCACATTAGGAAGGGTAACATGAAAGAAACAAAAATGTCATAAGCAAGAAGATCCACACAAGAAATACTCAGATAAAGGAGAGAAAAGGGAAATCACACCATGCATATCTATAATCCCACAATTTTGTCTCTGTCAGCCTCAAAACATCAGACTGGAAAACAAAGAAGATATGACTAATGAAAAGATTCTGTTTCACGACAAAAAAAAATACATCTAGACTTAGCAATCACTCTTTGACCAAGCTCTCCTGCTGTACAGAAACGGTAGCTGTGACAAGCTACACTGCACAGGAGTAACAGCTTCTCACTAACCAGCTAAACCCTTTCCACACACATGTAGCTTATTCAGTGTCACAACAGCTTCAGTACCAGGGGCTAAAGCAAATATTATTTCAGGCACGCTTTTAACATAGAATATCAGCACAAGGTTGAAAGGGTCACAAGTCTAAAACAGAATCTTACTTCTGTCCCCCCTTGAACAACGGGCTGTTACAGAGGAGGCACTGTGCAGACGGAGACTCATAGTAGTTTGACCAGGAGGTCTGCTCTATGGTGATTGTCTCCTCACTCACGTTGGAGAGGATGAGCCGCGAGCTGTTGAGTTCGTGGATGAGCGTGAAGACCTCGGCCAGCTCCGATTCGTTCTCTGGGATCTGCATTACCTTGCGCAGCAGCTGCAGGGTGGATTGACGCTGGATCTCCTTCTGGGCTGGGGTTAGGGGCTCGCTGGTGTTCAGCACATCGGACTGACCTGAACCAACCTCCTAGAAAGCAAGTCAAACACTCACATTTTCAACTAGGCAAGCATGGGGATGAAATATTAAGAAGCCCAAAGAAGTCATTTAAGGTACAAGAAACACAGTAACTTTTGTACCCAGGAAACTTGACTCCTACTCCACTGCTCAATCATTGGCTCCAGGCAGTAGCTTCAAGCCCATGTTACTTCACCAAAAATGCTTTTTCACAGCCCAGCCCTTCAGGAACTCACAACACTCCTGGACCACCACAGATTTGTCACCAAACTGGAGCATTAGTGCAGAGATGCAGAAGCAAGAGAGTGAGGACAACCATCAACAGGTATGTAAACACTTCAATAATCCCGGCAATCATCACTGCCTTTCTCCATAGGTTCTCAAGCACGTTCTCCTGTATAAGATACTCAGACAGCTGGCCGTCTGTCTGCCTCTCCAGAGGTTACAGAAGACGAGTGATAAACAAAAACTAGGGGCTGTGATGTAGAGAATACACTATCAATTACAATTCATCAGCTATAGTTGTTAGCCACACCATACAACACACTTGTGCTATCAAGATAAAATGCACAAGCACCGGACAATCAAACTCTGTGGCCCAGAAGAACAGGGAGAACACAAACAGGTTCATCTGGGTAATCACTTAAACTCTTCTGCAACACTTCAACCTGTTTTTCTGCCTAGTCTAGCAACGAGGTAAATGATCAGTCCAAAGCCCAGAGACAACTGTGAACTGTGTGACAGGAATGTTAAACACATCTAGAACCAGAAAATAGGAAAAAAAGTAAATGAGGAAGAAACAAGCCACATGCCTCTCAAAATGCAAGCTGAGCTAAGCGCACTGCTGTTCCTTACACAGCTACTAACGTCTGAGTTTCACACAGGCCATTTCAGCTTGTTGTTGTGGTTTTTCAATTTGTTTTTTGTTGTTTTGTGTAGTTTTGTTTTTTTTTAAAACAATACGCAAAGTTCTGTTCTTCAAAAAAAAGGCAAGTGGAAGAGTCATTACCACATAGACTAAAACAGAGTCTGTCTGTATGCTGAAGGGGCATTTCAGCTAAGCACAGGACAGCTCTTTTTTAAAATTTTTTTAAACAAAGTAATTCTGTATGAGAAAAGCTAACCTTTGAAACTTCAAATGCAAAAAAGCCCCAAATGAAACAAAACAAAAAAACAGAATTCATTATTTACATCTATGTAGAAGTGCAGACAACTGAAAAACTTCTTTGTACAACAGAAAAAATACTACTTCCAGAAATAAATTCTGGTGGAAGTAAAGTTGCACTACAAAACCCTAAAAATAGGAAGCTCTAGTACTAGATGTACTAACTCAATTGACATTAGCCACAAACCGGTCACAAAGCAGAGCATACTTGGGAGTCTGTGGATGAAGTCTGAAGTTCAACAAAGCTGATACAACCAATGTGACTTCAGGGTGATTTCCCCAGCATGTACAACACTTCGTCAGCTTTTTTAAGCAACAGAGACATCCAGTGGCAGAGACGAGCACGCTCAGCCTCATTCTCTGAAGCACCTCTCTTGCAGGAATTTGATAGTACGAACATCATCCCAAGTATTTTTAATAAGACATTATTTGGTTAGAAAAGCTTACCATAACAAAAAAGAAATTATTGTGTTCCCATGGGCACTTGCAAACTAAGGTACTTCCCTGCCCACCCCACAACAGCCATTTGATGAGAAAACTATTCTGAACCTTACCAGGGATTTTGCTGTTTTCTCAGCTCTGCCTTTGGCAAGATTGTATCCACAGCTTGGGCAGATTCGGGGCTTGTGCCTGTTTGTATACACATAACTGCAAGAGGGGTTCTTGCATTTCCCTCTGCCACGTGATGTTGCCAATCCCAAATCCTGAATGACACAAAAAAAAGATGTTTTCTGACCTTGACTTTTAGATGCCAACAAGATTCTAGAAAAGTCTGCTGGAATATCATATGCTTTTTCACCACTTTGTAACACCTCGTTTAAAGGTCAAAGAGCAGGTCCTGTCACTTTGCACAGAATATTTTAACTGGCACTCAAAAATTTTGGGGCTTGTTCCAGAGACCACAAACACACATTAAACTAATTCCGAAACCACTGATCCTCCCTGCTGAGCTCAAGGAAGGATGGGGATTATGCCAGGGCATGAAGAATAAAAATCCGCTCCCAAACATGACTGCAACAGAGTACAGTCACCCTGGCTTAGGTCACCAGATGACACAAAGTACAGATTGTCTCACACTAAATATGAGATACATTTCTGCAAGTCAGTAAAACCAAAGTCACAGAACAGTCTCATCCCAGAGATGACACTCCCCACAGCAGAAGTCAGACCATTTGAAGAATTCTCACCAAGGTTACAGTGCAGCTGTACTTGTAGGAAGGGAATATGTCTGGTTTGACCTCCACTACTTTAACCTGAGACGCCTTGCTGGTCAAAGCACTGTGGAGCTAGAGATTGAAAGCAGAAGAAACACCACCCATGAGACACCTACTACTGAATACATACATCCTGTAAGCAACACCTATTAGCATTTTTTACCCTCAAAGAATCAATTAATGTTCATTTAATATCAGAGGACTACAACTTACTGTTTTGCATACTAAGGCATTACAATTCAAATAGAAGTATTCCAGCATCTTGGCATACTCAGCCATATTTCACAGGTGAAAGATTCAGTACTCAGTATTGCCTGTCAGATTAACAAAGCACTAGCAGACCCTCAAAAAACATAGCTGGGAGGTTCTCAAAGCAGCCACCAGAAGGATTGTCCAACCACATCTATCAGCTCAGTTCCTACACTCAACCATCCAGCATTTGTGCTGCTTCTGAGCCGTCTCATAAAAACTGTCAGTCACAGATCTCATCATCATAAGGCTGCTACATTTTTATGTTCTATTTCTCACCACTTAGGACAAATCTCTCACCTGGGGGAAAAAAATCCAAAAGGAAAATAATATGCATTTGAAGAACAAAACATAGGTACCTTTCGCTCCTCGGCACTTGGTGGCTGCAGAATTGACTGACCCAGTTGTTTCAACGTACTGGGCTTCAAGCCTGATGTTCTCACAGGGGAATGCTTGTCTTGAAGGAGGAAAAGGATGCACCAGGTTAGATAGGAGGAAACAGGTCCTGTTTCATTCTGATATCTTTGGTAACTGCCACCACAGTCATGTGAGATTTTTCCTCTGAACTTCTAACGACCCAAGCATGTGTTTCATGGCCCTGTACACTCAGAGAGTGTGTTTTCTCTAGCATAGGTCACTATCTCCCTTCAGACACATCTTATTATTTGACAAAGACCAATTCAACATGGGGAGGAAAGACAATCACTCCCAAAGCACACCAGAGGATGCTGCTCTTACCGGTATTCACAAAGACCTGTCTGTTGTTGGGCTGTTCAGTGCTGGCTTCTCTCCCCACACTGGCTGGTGCGGGCAGAATGGCTCGCATGGGTCTTGCTGCAGCCAGCAAGGAGGGCTTAGGTCTTGGTTTACTCTTTACTTCTTGCCCTTTGTGTGTAGCAGCTGAAGCATCAATTCTGAAAGGACAAGAGCTACAATTGGAAAGAAAATCCCATGGTTTCCCCCTCAGCCTCAATTTTTGTCTCTTCCCTTTATTAGTACAACTATCACAACTATTGCTGTAGAAGGAGAAATAGCGCTAAGGATACATCCGCCCTGTTACTATAATTTATCACTTAAAAACAAAATTAGCTCTGATGGACAAAACAATCTCAAAGGAACAATCCTGCACTGGCAGAAAACAGACGGTAAACAGAACAGGTCTTATAGGAAGCACTGCCAACAGCCTTCAATTTCTTGGATTAGTCTCACCAGCACAAACCAGACATCTCACGCTCCCATAACATATGGAAAACTGACTCACCCCATTGGCTTTTTTGCAGAGGCATTTGGACTTGGCATCTCAGAAGACACCGGAAGCCCCAGCCCTGCGTTATCTTTTTCTGCCTGCTCTGAAGAAGAGTCTCCTGGCCGTTGGCTCCCTTGACCCAGCATCACTCCGACAGCTCTCCCTCTGTCTTCAGCAAGTGTGTTGTTTGCAAGAATGTGAGCCTCCGAGATGATCACCTCCTCCCACTCCGCCTCCTGCACTTGCCCTCCGACAGGCACAGTACTCAGCAGCTGGCTGACTGCCTCAGAGCTTTCCAGGGCAGACTTGGAGGTGCTCTCGCTAACAGCTGCCGGTTCTGTGAATATTGACTGCTGACTTCTTTTAGCCACTGGAGTTTTAAGAGAGGTGCCTGAATTTGGCTCAGATTTGCTTTTTGGTTGCTTTTCCTGGAAAGAAAGAGATAGTCACATTTCAGAGCTTTAGGCTTTCACAGATAAGTTCCTTTCACATATGCCACGTTTGCCATGGCCTATTTAATGCCGGATCAAACCAGCAAAATCCGTAAGTGTTTAAGCAGTGAACTGTAGAAGACCAGAAATACCTCATCTCCTACGACAGCAAAGTCCCTGTTAACATTTTGCTGAGCTTCCTGGCCTTTCATGTATTATTTTTAGATGCTGTTTACTTTGAATAATCAGTCTTTCTTAAACTCTCTCCAATATCACCATTAGCATCAACATCACAAACTCACCCACCACCCTCTGTAACAAGGACCCACCTCCTATGTTCCCCTTTCATAGCTGCAGCTCCCTATTCCTCCACACTGCTGAAGAACCAAAGGGATGGAGAACTTGTATCTTTTGGATACGTGCAGTCAGAAAAGCATGCGTTTGAGCAAGTCAGGAGACAGAATTACTCAGGAAGGTGTTTTGACTTTAAGAAAAATGTCACTTTTAAGACTAAGGCTACAGAAGCCATGTATTTGGGTCAACAAAGGTATGATGGAACACTGAATTGGTAATATGCAAAAAGGTATGAAAAATGGAATCAAGAGTTTCCGGCATGATAAACACATTAAGTCTAAGTTCTCTACAGAGTTCATACTCAGAAGGATAATCTAGGTTTTTAAAAAGGGACATCTTCTAACCTAGTCCCATTTCTTTACAAGGAAGAGGAAGGTATGTATATATTTAGTTTCAGTTCTACTGATGTTATTACTGGTTAAAAAAACCTGCTGGTGCATGTTTTTCCCAAGGCATAACCCCATAAAAACAAGTGGAACTGTTTATGCAAATGTGTTCCCAGAAGAGCAGAATAAAACTGAAAGCCAGAAAAAAAAATAAAAAAAAAAGGAGGAAGGAAGCCCAGCCATTTTGGCCATCAGCTCAGACACGGCAGTTTGTACACCGCCTAAAAATTTCTTGCCTAAAAGATGCTTGCCTAAAAAATGTTTAATGGATCTAGACACAAAACAAAGGAGGTTCCGAACAAATCCACATAAAGCCACTGAATGCAAATGCAAATTTTCACACCAAGAACATCCTTTAACTTGTGCCTGAGGAAACTTTTTCCAGACAGAAATTTAATGAATGCACATCTGCTAAGAGCTGACTAATTACCACGACACTGCCAAGGTTTAAGGATCAAGTGGTTTTTGCTGTATGCAGCTAGTAGCGATGCCAATAATTTAAGCAGAGTAGGTATCACGTGGAGAAAGACTTTTCCACTCAAACAAACTTCATAACTCCATCAACACCTGGGAATTTCCTTCCAGCCAAAGGTCAGAACATCATGAATGATCAGACACATGGCCATGAGTCAGCAATAACTCAGCAACACTCCGCTTCACTAGATCAACTTTATTAGCTAGCTCCCAAAGGATCATGTACCTGCTATAGTTGAGAATTGTTCCTCCTTTCTGTTGGGAAAACGATGTTGAAAGACCACAGAAAACCTCAATTTGTAGAACTTCAGACACAGATGAAGTACCACAAATGGTTCAATGGAATTCCTGACCTTCACTAGGGCTGTAGCAGGAAGAACAGGCAATGCCTTCCAGTCACAGAACGATAATGCGGGCAGGTGGCCAGAAGAAAGTGTGTCCTCTCAAGGAGTTACCAAACACAGCCCCATCTATTGTACCTCACACCATTACAAGTGGCGTGTTTACCCCAAATTGGGTAATTTCAGGTCCGTCTCACCTTGGCCAAGTGTCCTCTGCAATGGTGACTTGCACCAGCACAAGCACTGGAACACAAGTGCAGGGATCGATTCTGGCATGTCTGACCTCCTGTGCCACATCTACAGCTCTAGAAACACCACAGGCATTCACAGAAACAGCACTTTTTGTCTGAAAATCAGGAAAGGAAAGGCAAATCTACCTTTGGGATCCATTTCCCTCCCAGGAAGTTCCCACATGTCGGGCATTTTGGTGGCTTATGCCTGGTGACATAAGTGAAGGAACAGCCAGGATTGGTGCAATTTCCATGTCCCCTGCGAGTATAGGTGGTTGTCTGAAACGAGAGTTGTCAAGAATTTTTTGACAGAGTTGAAAAACACAAAGCTGTGCTGCTCATCACTCCCTTTTTCCTCGTAAGCACTTTATAAACATTACTCAGCAAATCACCAGCCCTACACTATTACTCCTTTCACTGATCAGCCACCACACAGCTGGATTGGAGTGAGTCAGCACCATAACTGCTCTGAGTCTAAATGCTCAGTCTCTACAAAAGCCTTCGGTATTACCAGAATTTATATCAAATTGCAGAGCAGAGATCAACAACACATTTAACCTACTGGAGAAGGTAACCTTGCATGTACAGGGATGTAACAGTTCTCCTATGAATAAGTCATAATAAGATAGTAAGAAAATTATTCAAAGAGCAGTCCACAGTAAGGCAAGATGTGATTGACGCATGTCAACAGGATGACAAGACTTGGAGACAAGGACTCATGATGTATGGGCAGTTTTTATCAGTGATTTGTTGTTGCGTGCAGTGGTCAAGTATTCCTGGTGCTTCACTGTAACTTGCTACAAACTACTCTAACTTCAACAGCGCCACCAGGTGCTGTTTATAAAGGCAACTAAAGCAGAACTTGTCATCTTTGCCTGGATAATCACATCAACACATTGAGTTTTTGTCAGCGCAGTAATTCTCAATATTCTATACTCAATACTCTTGAGGGAGCTGTTGTGCTGTAAGGCCCTAACTAGATAGATTTTTCTACAAATGCATGTGCTGCTGTCAAAGAAATGAGACAATTTAAGCTAGGCACTTCTCAGGAACAGAAACCTGAGGTATTTCCACTCTCCCTAAGACACCTCGAAGACTATCATGCTATGCACCACTATAAATATCTGCAGTGTTCCACCAGCTGGAAGCACGGATGACCTGGAAAACAGGATTGGGTGGTAGCCTGTACAACTCAGGGAGCTGCAGTGCTGACTGTACAATGAAATCCTACAATGACTACGAAAGTAGAGATCACTGGAGTGGGTAGAGAAATAATACTATTCTTCCTCATGCAACAGGCCACACAATTTTTTACATGGGTTCTCAAAAGCTTAGGTCATTGCTCCTCTCCTGTCACGTGGCAAAAGCAACACCACGAGACCGGGGAGCTCACGTGTTCTGTCACTGAAGCAGATATTTGCCCTTAAAGGGATGGACGCCAGCATTTTACGAAGACAAACATGCATCCAAGTAGAGGACGCAGACGGCTACACAGACCCTGAAAAGGGCAACACAGAACCTGCTGTTGGCCATATGTGTTGTGATAGCATTAACTACTCAAGCTGTCTCACAGAACTCCTTGAGGAAGAAGGCAGCAGAAACAGGCCCAGTAAGACACTCTGGGGAGCCAGAGACCCCCAGCAGCATACACAAGGCATAAAACCAGGGACAAGAAACACATCATCTGAGATAATGACTCCAAATTGCATTATCTCTAAGAACTAGACCATGATCAAACTCTTCTTACTCTTAATATCTTTAAGACAAACCCTTGGTAATACCACAAAAGACTCTAAATTTCTTACCAATTTAATTGAAGTTGGGTTCTCCACAACAGAATGAGCTGGCAAAGGTAACATAATAAACTGTGTGGCAGGTGTGGAGGAGCTATTCTCTTCAGTATCCTAAAACGAAAAATACATGCAGAAAACAAGAGACATGGTAACCTGTGTCCCACTCTCTCACGAATACCACCATTGAACATATGCCTTAAGGACTGATGAGACCAGAAAGTAGGAAAGAAGAGTGATCATTTCAAAAGCAATGAGCTTATCAGGTACACTGAAAATTACCAAACTCTTCACAGATTGAAATTGAAAATAGCAGATCAAATTCTTCACAGAATAAGGTTTTCTAGAATTGATTCCTAACATTTCAGCTGAAAAGGACTCCCTGCTACCTTTCTGCAAGCAGGAAAACAGCTATCAGTAGCAGAGAGGTAACATTCATTCTCCCCAAAATTTTGTAGGCCAACTGTGGAACCCACCCCAAGTATTGCTAATAAGAAATCATTTTAGAAAACCTTCAGTAGTCATCTCACAACAGAAGTGATATCAGCACACGGCAGAGTCAACCCTGCAGAGACACTGAAATGACCAAGTTAGAAAAGCTGCCTTTTCCCTCACACTGGGCAGCACAGGATCTCCTGCAGCCACCAAGGATCTCAAGTAAAATGTGTGAAACAGCACTCAGACACTTCAGGTGAGACTGACAGGAGGGTCAGTGTCATCAGAGCAACTTACCCTCCCAGTCACCACTGTCACCACAGACACACCGTCTGAAACCTGAGGAGGAGCCACCGCGATGCTCCCATTGGAGATGTCTGTGGAGCCGCTAATGAGAGTCTCTTCAATAACGACCCGAGCTGTCCCATACGGTTGCCCTTCTACTTCCAAAGAAGCCTCATCCAAGAGGATATCTCCAGCCACTTTCTCTGTCACGGGCCCAACGTAGTGAGAGAGAACCTCTGACGCCACCACTTCTTCCACAGCGTCTGGCTGACCAAAGGATGCCGCCTCTTCTGCCAGCCCTTCGATGGCAATGCACTGCTCAGAAACGCCAGCGTGGCCCGAGTCCACAGTCAGGATGTTCTGTACAGCATCCCGGGAGACGTTTGTGAGATTGGTGGAAGCTGTGAACCCTTCGGATGCCGCCTGACCCGGTGTCACGCACAGTTCCAGCGACTGCCTGCTCCTGTCCTCTTGCAGAGTGGTTTTGGGAATAATTATATAATCTGAGCGAGGAAGAATCTTACGGAAGCCTGGAATGTCTGGAACTACTGCAGTTCGCATGGACACCTTGGAGTTCTGTTGGCAAAAACACAGTACAGAATAAATGAATATGAGAAAAGGAAGGGATTCAGTTCTCAATCCTGCTTAAATTTCAAATGGTTTCCTGAGGTAGTTTGCTGGGAATTTCTCCACATGACAGAGCCAGAGGAATCCCTCTCAGCCCTGGTTTTATCATCCACTTTACCAGCAGTCACCCTGATGACATGACAAAAATAATCACAATCCCCATCAGCGAGCACTAGACATACCCATCTCGAATTTTGAAACATTATCCCTTGACTGAACACAACGCAAAAGCAAAAGGCAGTGGCCTCACACATCAATTCTTTACAAAAATGCAGAAATACAAACTGGAATCCGCAGTTAAATGACCCTCCCACACACAGCACTGTGTAAGCAGTTAAGCACTCTCTTCACGTGGCAAAGAACTGCCGGAAACGTGACTTACCGGGTCCAATCCCTCTTTCTCTAGCTTGGCTTTCTCCAAGTAATAGCTTTTTTCAGCCACACTGAGCAACCTCCAGCTCTCACTGATCTTTTTGTTGATTTCAGATTGAGGGAGGTGAGGCAGCTCTTGCTGTACTTTCAAGTAAATGTCATAATAGTAGAGGAGGTAAGCGGATCTGAAAGGCAACCAGAGACTTAAACCTTAAAGTCATTCCTTTGGAAAAAAAAATTTGCAAGGTTTATGTTTGTCTTAAGGTGAAATGACGAGCACATTATATTCAATTCTACTTGCAAATGCATTTTTTAACCAAAGGAAAATTAAGATTCTGAAGAGAACCTCTGTAGTAAGGAGAAAGAACCTAAGGCACATTATTCTGGAACATACAAACTTTAGATCGAGCAACGGTAGCGCCCACAAAGGCAAAGACGTTAGAGCAGCCCAAAGTGTCAAGCTAATTTTTTATATATGATGTTTTACACTATTAAGTGTTCCAAGTGCAGTGCAAAATTCCCTCTTATCAGAAACAAAGAACACTCCTCCCATGCCCTACGCAGCAGCTAAATAAAGACAGAAAGAACTTACCTAGGCTTTTTGGCTTTTTCTCCATGATCACCAGTACTTTTATATTTCTTTTTCTTCTTAGAGGGCACTGGTGATGCGTAAGTGTAAGTGCCCTCTATTTCCTCCATTACCACAGTTACTTCAGTGCCATCATATGGAGCCTCCATTGCTAAAAATACATACTTTATGTTACACACTTACCAAGTTACACAACATTTCTCCCAACCAAGCCTGCACTTAATCACCTTTGCAAACTGACAGCATCATTGGCATGTAAGTTTGATGTTAATTAACCAATATAACTGTGTGTTTGCTATTTATCTATTTCTAGAAGGAAACACCTTTACTATTGTGACCTCACTACCATCAGTTCAGCGCAGACATGCTGCACGTGCACTTAAAAGGTGCAATTCCCCAGGAACCTCTCAGGTAAGTGTGGTAATCTTGAATGAGCCTCACACCCAGCAAGCAGGTGTCCAGCTACGAGACACCACGGCCACGTTCACAAAATCAAGGGCAGAGGCTGAAGGAGCATGGCAGCCTCATAATCCCCTTACCCACCAGAAGATGGCCAAGAAGGCCACCAGCATCCTGGCTTGTATCAAGAATAGTATGGCCAGCAGGACTAGAGAAGTGATTGTGTCACTGTACTCAGCACTGGTGAGGCTGCATCTCAAATCCTGGTGTCAATTTTGGGGCCCCCACTACAGGAAAGACCTTGAGGTGCTGGAGAGTGTTCAGAGAAAGGAATGAAGCTGGTGATGGGTCTGGAGCACAAGTGTGATGAGGGGAAGCTGAGGGACCTGGGTTCAGCCTGGAGAAGAGGATGCTGAGGGGAGACCTTCTTGCTGTCTACAACTACCTGAAAGGAGATTGTAGCATGGAGGGGGTTGGTCTCTTCTACCAAGTAGCAAGTGATGGGACAAGAGGAAATGGCCTCAAGTTGTGCCACATGAGGTTCAGATTGGATATTGAGAAAAAATTCTTCCTGGAAAGGGTTGTCAGGCATTGGAACAGGCTGCCCAGGGCAGTGGTGGAGTCACCATCCCCGGAGGGGTTTACAAGATATGTAGACAAGGTTCTTCGGGACATGGTTTAGTGCTAGAGTTGGGTTAGGTTATGGATGGACTCGATGATTTTGAGGGTCTTTTCCAACCAAAATGATTTCATGGTTCTAAGACATCCGGGGCTCCTCGCTTAACACCCACGAGGGCTCCGCGCGCGGGGGCAGAGCGGACACGAGAAGACTCAGAGATAAGAAGCAGCCCCACCCCACGCACAACCCGCCCCTCGGCCTCACGCCGGCACCAACGCCGCTGAACTGCAGCCCCGCCACCGCCACAGCGCTCCAGGGGAAGGGAAGCGGCGGGTTCCCCTCCGGCCCTGGTGAATCTCCCCCCTGCTCCCCGAGGAAAGGCCCCGGCGCCTCCGCCACTCACCGGGCAGCACCGGGGACGGGCGGTCGGGCAGGCACCGAGCTGCGGTCACGTCCCAGCCGGGGCGCAGCGGCGCGCAGGAGGCGGCGGCGGAGCTGAGGCCCAGCCGCATGGAGAGGCGCGGGCGGGCGGGCTCGGCGGGGCG
>VWYH01006719.1:747580-856875 GCA_013399365.1 Pampusana beccarii | reverse complement strand
GCCCCGGCATGCTGGGCCAGGCCGGGCCGCGGGGCGGGACAGCACCGGACCCTCCGCCTCGGCCGCCACCCGCCGGAAGTGCTCGTGGCAACAGCATCCGGGTGGCGGCGGGACGGGGGCGGGGCCGCGCCGCGGGGACAGGCGAAGTCGGGCGCTGGGAAGGGCGCGGGACGGTGGCCGGGAGGGGTCACACTGCCCGCGTGTGCGCGGCGTCTCCTCGCTTCGGGGCGCGAGGGGGAGGTGGCGCGCGCGGCTCCGCTTCCCGCCAGTTCTCCTCAGGGCTGGTCACACAGGAGCGCGGCGCAATTAGAGTGTAATTAGCCAAGGAAGCGAGGAGTGCTCTCTGCAGGAGCAGCACCGTCTTCTTGCGTTCTTCAGCGAACCATAGAACGTCCTGAGTTGGAAGGGACCCACAGGGATTGTTGAGTCTAGCTCCTGTCCCTGCATAGGGGACCCCACAGTTCACACCGTGTGTCTGAGGACGTTGTCCAGTCTCTTCTTGAACACTGTCAGGTTGGGGCCGTGACACCTCCCTGAGGAGCCTGTTCCAGTGTCCAGCACCCTCTGGCTGAAGAATCTTTTCCTCATGTCCAACCTGAACCTCCCCTCGCACATCTTCCTGCCATTCCCTCAGGTTCTGTCACTGGTCACTTAAAGAGTTCGCTGTCTGCCTCTCTTCCTCCCCTTGTGAGGAAGCTGTAGCTGCTATGAGGTCTCCCCTCAGTCTCCTCCAGGCTGAACGAAGTGACTTTAAGCTGCTTCTCATGCAGCTTCCCCTCCAAACCCCTCACCAACTAAATAGCCCTCTTATGGACACTTCCCAGTAGCTTTATATCCTTTTTACCCTATCCTGTGCTCCAGGCAAGGCCACCCCAGTGCAGAGCAGAGCAGGACAATCCCCTCCCTGCCCGGCTGGCGATACTGTGCTGGATGCACCCAGGACACGGGTTGCCCTTTGCCTGCCAGGACACACTGTTGGTTCACATTGCGCTTGACATTCCAGTGCTGCTAGGCCAACTTTTGGTCCGATTTTCCACAGCTTTTCTCCTTCGTGGACTCCTCGGAGCAGCAGGCGTGGGCGGGCAGCAGGGCAGAGCAAAGCTTTTTGGCTCCCATAACATCAGCCCAGCAGGGCCGTCCATCCCGCTCCGTTCCCAGCGATGAGGCAGATGAAGTGCAGCTGAAAACGCAAGAAAGCTGAGTGCCGCTAGGTTTGGGCAGTGGTTGTTCCACCAGTGCCACCACCACAGCATGAGAGCCCCTGGAGATCTTCCTGGTGTGGGATGTGGTGTCATCCCAGGTGTAACAGCCACTACAAGTGTTCATGGGATCGTGGGGGTCCCAGCACTTGCTCACCAACGGTTTTCACTCAGTTTTGAAGAATGAAACAGTTTCCACATGTGACTAATTGTTTTCTCGTCTTATAGGTCTCTCTACCCACAACCCTCTTCCGTTGAACCTTTTGGAAAGTGGGATATTGTGCAGATATTGCTTTAACACGTTTTTCAAATTACACTTTTTGGCTTTTTTTGTTTTTTTTTTTCTTCTATTTCTGTCTTATTTCTATGTTTTACATCATGACTTCTAACTTTATTGAAATGTAAACCACACCTATCATATGTCTGCTCAGATCTTGGAGGAGCAGAATAAAGGCCCCTTTTGTCTAGCAAGTCATTAATAAAATCCATAAAGCACTGATATGACAGCCAGTATTAAATCTGCAATCAGTTATTTATTCTTCTGAAGCCCTGCAGCCGTTTATGTGCTCTGCTAGTGTTTATGTGCAAAAATTGTTGGCAAAGTGTCTGTTCTGCATCAAACGCTGTGCAGCTTGATCCAACCCGGGTAATTTTCTGAAGGTCCGTACTTTTATCTGGATTGACTCATGACTGGTAGAATTTTGTTGGAATTACCAAGCCAAACATTTGGAAAAAAGGGCTGATTGGCTTTACAGGACTAATGAACAACTGAAAAAATAAGGCGAAAAAAAAAAAAGAAGGAAAGCAGCTATATTTCCCTTGTCGTTCACAGAGGAGTTTCTCACAGCGTGCATGCTGCTGATGACATGAGAAACACAAACTCTTTCCTAAATTGGGCATTTTGACTCTTCCATGGACATAACAGCTTTATCTCAGAAAAATATTAACAGCATAAAAATGATTTTAGGTATGCTGGGGAAGCTGCTGTGTAGCAATGTCTATTGTAAGCCTGAGGAAGGTTACAAAGGAGAACCTGCTGTATCAGCAGGGAAAGGCGCTCTCACCTCAGGACACCTGAAGGGTCATTACCTCAAGACATGAAAGGTAACGATGCAGATTACATGGGGATCTCCCTGTTCATTTCCCTGAAAAAGCACAAGAGCCACTTTGAAGGATTTCAAAGGACACTGAACCACAGCAGGTACCAGCATGTGCTTTTGAGGAGTTGACTTCAGAGTCTGCTTAAATAGATGAGAAAGTGTAGCAGATTATTATTAGTTCCATCCATCTCCAGCTCCCTCATCTATAAAGCCTTCCAAGGCTCGATCTCTTCTGTTCCATCAACACAACGTTGTCATGCAAGTGATGTGGGGCTGAGGCCTCTTTTCTGAGCACAATTTGACATCATCTCTCTGTCATTGCTCAAACAGCACCAGTTTCCAAGAGGCTTTCATGACACCAACTCCTGAAATGAAACTCATGTGAGAGCGAGACAGCGCGGCAGCAAGGAGGAGAACACTGCCAAGAACTTCGGGGCTGCATTTTCACGTTGGAGGGATCAAATCCACGATAGAACCTATTCTGAGCCTCATCCTTGTTGAGGGAGGCGTGCAGGGATGTAAGAGCAGTCAGGTAGGCCTGTTATTAGCTCTAGTCACCAGGGATGGTTTTCATCAGCCCTTCTAAGTAATTTTAAACCTTCCTGAGGTTTGCTAGGATGCTGCATCGGTGACCATGGGGTCATGCTTTCCTTTGAGAGTAAAAACACACAGAACTAGTTCCTCCGTGGCTCTGCACACATCTGCTACAGCTCCCATTTCACTGCGCCGTTCGTGGTCTTTGTGCTGGGAGTAACTGCAACAGTGTGATAAAGCAGCAGTCGGAGGACTGGAGACAAAGATGGAGCATCTGTCTGTCTGCTGAGGGCAAAGGAGCCCCTTTTCCCTCAGAACTGCTGCTATAAAAATGTCACTATTTTAAAAATAGCTCCAGTGGAAAAGGAAAAAGAGATTTGTTATATTTCTGATGAATTCTGTTTTGTTTGGGAGCTGTGTGCAAGTACAAACATCACAGATCTCAGAAATGTTAACATTTTCAATGTTTCAAATTATATTCACAGGTTTCAGGAGAGTGGGGGTTACAAAAAACCAAAACTTTGGCTCTTAAATGTGGCTGTCATTAAACAGGTAACTCACAGCACAAAATTATTGAATAAGGAAAGGGACCAAAAGTGATATATTTGGTTTAGGTAGCAAAAGGTATTTTCTTGTTTTATCCAAAACAAAGCAGCTGCTCAACTGATAAATTGTACCAACCTCTCAATCTTCCAGGATCATAAAAATTTCCATTTCTCTGTGAGGCTGCCATAGCCACACATAGTACTTGGGGTTTCTGTGTTTATAATATGGAACCTGCCTCTCTTCTTTGAAATTGCTTTGGTTTCTGAGTCACCTCCCGACCAAATATATTCAATGGTAGTCAAACTAGCACGTATTTTACAGCAAGTGAAATATATTTCTTTCAAAAAGGTTACATAAAACATTTTCAAGACATTTATTCAATTTTTCCTAAACAATAAAATGGGAGCAATGATTCATATTACTACTCTATTCTAGTTATTTCAATAAAATTGTTAACAAGGCTTAGAGGTGACCTTCATGTTTTAAACTAAATTTTGATCTCTATACAGTTTTCTACTAAATGAGGTATAGAAGTATTTTATGCTAGGTGATGAAGATAATGAAAGCTGTGAGAAGAGGCACAGTTAAAAAGACTGTCTAGAGAGTTTATGATGAGGAAGAGAAACCTAGCCATACATTTGTGTAGAATAATGAACAGCACAGAAAGGCTAGACAAGTGTTCCCATTCCTTCTCAAATGCAGATAAAGGAAAGAGCATAGCTTTTCGAATTGAAAGTTTTAATTTCATTCAGATTTGGAAAGCGAAATTGAAGCATAACCATTCAAAGCTCGCAGGAAGAAATATCTCCAGCTTTGCTGCCAGTTGATTGCAGAGCAGCACAGTACATCAGCAAGTATCCAAAACCCTCTAAAACTTAATATGGACGGTGCACCCATCTAGAAAACTGCATCAGGATAAATAAATAGGAGCTGAACATTTTCCTGTTTAAAGAATAAACCCACTACTATCTAAGGGACCAGGAAAAGTTCTCCAAGGCCCCATATCACCATAAGAGTCTATTAGAGAGGGTTGAATACAGTGCTGGTGGCTATTAAAGGCAGAGTCTTGATAGGTCTGACACTTCATGGGGTCCTGAATATATTTTCTTTAAATAAACATTTCTATCCTACTCATTTCTTTCCCCAGGAGCATCGGGAATAACATGTCGTTGTCCCTATTTTACCTGGAGTTTTCCCCAGAGAGCCAGAAAAATGGTCTTTCCTCAAGAAGCAGATTCTGAGTTTTCTCCCACTATCTGTGAGTTGTGTTCACTCTTAAAANCAAAAAACACCAAAAACCAAAACAGTAGAGCCCCTGAGATGCTGCGTAGTTCTCTCTCTGACAGGATGTACTGCTTTATTTCATTTGTTAAGTAGCATGTAACATTTTTCTGAAAGCAATCATGGTAACTGCCTCCTTCTTTTAATGAACTTGTCAATGATTTTGGTCCGTGTTGGATTTTTTCTGTTTTTCCCAAAGCAATGTGTTTGCTCAGATCCTTTCACAGCTCATAAAGTACAGAAATGCATTTCACTAAGTGGTAAATACATTCATTCATAAGGACCTGCTCCTTATGAAGGCATCACCTTATGAAATTAGTGTCCTTTGTGCTGAGCCTGCTAAATACGACAAGGTGAAGTGTGACTGGGTGGGAGACGGCAGAACCTCTCGGAGCGGAGCTGGGATTGCAAAATCAGCTCCCTCAGGAATAAATGCCACTAATTTCTGATCCTAAAGCAGTAAAGCTCTTTTTAAAAATCTTTCCTCCTGCAAGGTAATTAAATACATATTTTTTTAAAGATAGCCACCAGAACAAAACACTCCTTGCACTCACGTCTTCCCCTAGAGATACAATGGGAAAATGAACAGCAGGAGAGATGTGAAGCACTCAGTGCCGTATCGGAAAGAGCTCAGATATGGGTATAGCTAGTCTGCGATATGTAGGATACGTGTGAATCCCTTCAGAGTCCTGCTGATTCTCCTGCTCTGCAGTGTGCATGAAAACAAGGAGGCTCTGGTTTGCTCTCTGATGTCATGTTTGAGGTACATCTGGGATGCTGATGGTGTGTACCACTGCTGACCTTCAGGAGCATGACTAGGAAAGAAAGCCTCCAGCTTCCCCTCCCGTGGTAGCTGATGGCTTCCACCACGCTGCTGCTTTGTGACAATCACTGACGTGCCAAGCACCGCAGCAAGGAGGCAGTTTTCTTGAATACAGAAAGCAGCTCCAACTGTCAAATACAAAAGGCACAGTCCTGGTCTCTGTGATGTTAATCTCGTTTCAAACAGAGCAACTGAGTGGAGAATCAAGTACCCTGACAACTCGTGTTTTCACAGTGACATGCAGACCAACTGCATCTCCTGGTGTTTTGAACCATTGCTCAGTGCAATAGTGCTAATCTCATCTCCATCCTTTCCACTGACAGAGAACATCAAAGCATTAACGTCTGCACCTCCTACCTGGTATCTGTCTGCTGCCTCTCTCCTCTCCCCTCCCTGCTCCCTAGTCCATTCTGAGCTGAAACTCTTACCTTATCACATTCAGCAGTTGTCTGCTGATTACAAGAATTAAAAGAACGTTGAGCTGTGGCTCAGCTTGCACGACAGAGTATTTCTAAATGTCTGCAAGTCTCTAGCAAGCAGAGCTCGGTGCCAGGGTCTTTTTTCATATAATGCCTCAGAGTGACTTGTCATATTTATCACCCTGGAGGGTCCCTGAGCAGACCCTTAGCAGCACAGTTCACATGGGGAGACACAGTCAAGTTGCCTCCAGCCTTCAAAGCTCCAGTGTCTTATGGAGGTTTTTTTGTACTGTAAAGTAGGATGATATCCAGGAATGAAGTCACATACCCATACTTCCTTCTCACAAGTTCTGGCTTGTTTATACGATCTCCTCTGATAATATACCCCTGGAAAGTCCCAGCCAGAATTATTTCCTTGTCACACTGTAGGGGTTGCACCTGTTTGTTAATGCCAAAAGGCATGTATGTCATATTTATTAGCACAACCTCACAGGAATAGAAGGAATTAGCTTTGCATAGCATTGTGCTAACCGTAAACCTCAAGAAGTCCTGGCTGCTGTAAGAGGGCTACAAACATCCAAGAGATAGTTTATTATTACAGCACATTGAGCTAACCTAACACCTACAGTACAATAAAGATAAAAGATTTTAAATTAAAATAGACTGATAAAAAGACTGCATATCCTTGCAACTCTGGATTGAAAACATCAAATCTGCACTGAGTTACAACCACTGCAACAATGAGTATATATTAAATTCTGTTTAGGAAGCTCATTTTTAACTTGCTTTTATAAGTCACCAGTCATCTGAATGCATCAGTGAAGAATTTTTTGCCACAGAACAGGCATTCCAGTTTTTGAGTTGCCACAGTGAAAGGCATGCACATGGGAAAGGAGCTTATTCATTTATTTCTTTTAAGACAGTGCAGGGTACCAGAAATATCAGAATACGTTAGGGCATGACCAGACCTGATGACAAGACTGTAACAAAGGGGAAGCATATGCTGAAGAAACAGAAAGCAGCTTCTCAGAGTTGGATCCATTAATCTATGGAGTGGTCCTACAAGGAACCAAGGGGAACCTGTGACTTGAAATAGGACTTGAAGAGACAAAACAGTAACGAGTGCACTGGAAGGAACAAGGAGATTCTGCCCCAGCTCTTCTATTTTGTAGGACTCATGTGCTGCTGGTGCCATGCCTGTTAGTGCTTGTTAATGAGAAGTCTCAGCCAGAGCTCAGACTTGTGATTTGTCTTCAATAGTGGAGAGAGAGCTTAAAAATTACAGAGAGGGACACACAAGACCCTCTAAGGAAAAAGAGAAAAAGGGGCTGCTAACACTCATGCAGCAACTGACATCTTTTGAGGTGTCCTGTGATAAAGGGTAACTTTAAGATACAGTTCCCTAAAGAGCCAATTACCCTCATGTCCCATGGCTCCAGAATTCGTGAAGTGCCAACGGTGTAGAAAGCCCCATTTGACTTTTCAGCCACTTAATGAATTTCAACAAGATTTGACAGAAAGTTCAGGGTCTCCACGATGTTACATTTTAAAAGTTTTGTGCAAGAACACAGCGGGGTAGAGAGAGCTACTTCCATGAGCTGACACATTATTAGACACCAGAGAGGCAGCAGGCATAAGGCCATTAGGAAGCCTGGCTTTCCTTGTTCTGTGGCTCGCTGAACTACTTGTAAATATATTTGTTCCGAGTTGCAATTCACACTTCGACAAGGAGCAGTTCAAACACTTCCCAGGATAGACTTCAGCCTCTGGGGAACGTGCGCCACTTTGAGACCCTTGAATAAAAACGTCACAGGTGTGGGGGGAAGTATTTTACTAAAAAAAGGAGAAATAAATGTGTCTGCTAATAATTGATGCAGCATGGACCACAGATTAGTGAAGGCATGACCTGATGATAAAAACAATGACAGCAGGTTGCCTTCTAGCTCGCTAATCTGGCTGTGATAGATGCTCTGCCTCAGGAGGTCACCTGCACGCTGCCCCTAAATTTAATTTTTTGTCATGCTGACTCCTGGGGTATGCACACAACACTGGAAATCTGCTTTGCAGCCAGGGTGCCCCATCCTTCTCTTCAAGCTGTTAACTGATGCTGCAACCCAGAGCATGTCATCTTCCAAAGTAGTTTCAGCAGAGGGGGCTCCTTCTTCCAATAGCGCATCTTAGAAATCATCAGGGAGGGAAGCACAAGACAACAATAAATATTGGCTAAAAATTGCTTTAAAAAAAAAAACTTAGCTTCCTTGGAACAGAAAACTGTGTTGGTATTTCTTTGGAATCATTATGGTTCAAACAATTCGGAAATGCTTATGAGCAATGGAGCAAAGCCTGTGGTCATCCTTCAGTCGATACTTGTACTCCATAATGAAAGCAGTAGATGCTGCTGAAGAATTCCAGGCACTGTTGCCATTAAAACCCCTTCCACACCTGGATTCACAAATCATTACTTTTTTAAGAGTCTGGAATAAATATTTACCCCTGAGAATTCAAAAATTGCTTTTCTCTGAGTATTTAACAGCACTTTCCAAGTGAGGTCTGCCTGCTTAATACATGGCCGATGGAAACATAATTATTGTAAGATGTGTTCAATTATAATGCTTTTTACTGCAGTAGTGCTGTTCAGCTGGCACATACAACATGTTTTACAAGCCTCTGGGTGCTGCACTTGTCCTGTTTCACAGAAGAGGAAAGCAAGGCTCAGCAGTTTAAGATCAGCTCATCTAGGATATAACAAAGCTGGAACAGAGAACTAGCTGAAAGGAATTTTGCTTTCTATCCACAAAATGAAGATATCAGTGCTGTTCTTCGAGGCAAAGTGGAAAACGTGGCAATTAAAGGTCCACTGAAGGGGAGATAACAGGGACAGTGACAAGTCAGCACTGCTCATGTGTTGCTGGTCTGCTGGCAGAGCTGTTTGCTCAAGCACCTCAGTGGGGCTGGGGACTGCAACCTCTTCCACCAGCACCACTGAATCCAAGAGTGAGAGTCCAGCCACAGCCTGAAGTTTCCCTGGGCTTGTTTGTATATGGAATGGAGCAAGGAAGCAACTGCTGAGCTCTCAACAGGGGTGGGGAGTGCAGAAAGCTGCCAGGCAGCAAAGAAATAGGTTGACTCAGAGAGGGATGTATTTGTGAGGCACCAGGTTCCTTGGGAAAGGCAAGTTTGGCCATGATGGCTGCGGCCTCCTGTCACTTGTGTTCCTGTGTCCTAGAGAACAGGGCCACATGCCATGGACACATCCGGAGCTGCACACAGACAAGGTGCAAAACTCCACATGACTGATGCAACTTGTAGGGAAACTTTTGCCTCACAGTTGTTTTCACCTGTGAGGGCTTGAATAATGCTGCAAAGTGCTGTTGCTTTTACCAGTGTAGAAACAGCTGTTCATGAGTCAGAACATGGAAATAGCTCTGCTGACAGGGAAACAAAGACCCTGGTCTCCTGCCATAGTATAGAGGCAGTCACTGTGTTTGGAAAAGAGCAGTTCCCTATTATGCATTCCAGTATGTAGACTGATTGCTCAGAGAACCTAACATTTCTGCAGAACCTTTTTACCTCCTTCAGTCCTTTTGTTTGCCTGAAAAACTACTGGCTGTGGAACACCGAGTCCAGAGGGGAGAAGCAAGAGCAAACAGGGCTACAACTAATGAGCCTTGTGAGGAAGGACAGAAAAAATGACTTTGTTTAGTCTGGAGGGGTTGGAAGAGATGTAAAGGTGCAGTGTAGAAGGTAATAAACTATTATCTGTGACTGCCAGAAGACAAGAAGTAGCAGATTGCAGTAAGAAAGATTTGTTGTTTAGACATTAGGAAGAGCTTAGAATAGTCTGCTGGGAGTGGATGAAATCTCCATCACAGGAGCCTTGGAAAAGGTGAGACACCCTCTGAGCAGGAATGGTTTAGACAAAGGAGTTCCAGCTCTCTTCCTTTTATTTCCTATCATCTTTTCTTACACTGTTCTTATATTGTGTACATGATTAAAATACCCCAGAACATCTCCCCATTGTCTGGGTGATCTACAAGAAGTACTTTAAAAGCGGCATTTCGGAGAGAGAAGTTCTTGCCAGGCTGTTCTAGCTGCTTGGGTTGCAGTGAGGTTAGCTCATGTCCTTTTAATAACATAATTAAAAAAGACCAAGGTTCCAAACAAACTCTTGGGTATTAATGACCCAGCTCTCACTGATTTTGCATGAAGCCAAGTGGAATTTCACACGACAAAGAACTGCAGTGCCAGGCAGACCTTAGAAAGACCAACGAACTCTATGCTTTAGTAAGACGTCTTTGCCACCATAGCAATCTGGTGTTACCGCACTCCTTGAAGCAACAGACAATTTCAATCAGTTCTTGCCATGCTAGTTTTGCTATCTTAGCTTTGCTTAATTGAGTACTGCAGAGCTGTCTCGGAGAGTTGAGATCTGCACTTCGAAACAACCGGATTCCTTAATCTAACCCAGGAAAGGGAAATGGGATTTCACATAGCAAAGTTGTCAGTGACAAAACTGGACTAAAAACGCTGAACCACTGCGTAAGTGCATTAGCTGGGGTCCACTTACACAGCCATCTGCTGAGTCCAGCCTTGGAGATTAGCTCCCAGCAACCAAAGCCCTCAATTATTGTTTTAATAATCATGTCTGAATTCCTGTCTGAAGTTGACTGCTGCTGCAGGAAGCAAGTCAAATTTTACTCTGGCCTCATTGCCTGGGTTTGCTATCACTGTATGTACAGTCACCAAGCCACCAGGTTTGACTGCCCCCTCCCCAGGTTTCACATGCAGATCTCTTGCTGATGCTTCTTTTGAAGGTGTTTGTTTCCGGTGTTCACATCTTGGCTGACAGGAATGCAACCGTGCTGTGTGCTGATTGCAGCTGGCAGGTGGATTAGAGCACATTCAGATGGCTGTGAAATGCTTCTGTGAGACAGAAATGGCAGAACAACAGATTATTTCACCACGAAGAACCCAGGAACTGATGCAGACAGTCATGCTGAGGAGACGAGCTGAGGAGCATGCAGACATAAAGCACTTTGTGTTTCCATGAGCCCAAAGACATCTTCCCAGCTCAAAGTTTGGGGGATCTGCTGCCAGTTCCCTTCCTCCTCACCTAAGCTGGTTGATTTCTCTGAGGTGCAGGATGTTCTCAAATTCTTCCAAAATCTGTGGGAGAGACAGTTGCCAAGTAACAAAAACTCGATACTCTTTTCCTGAAATGCACAATTCCTCGTTTTTCTCTTTGGTAGAATGGACAGATGAAGCTGTGATTTAGGACACTAGACGGGGATCAGGATCATTTGGACTTCGGTCTTGCTGCTGGGTAAATCTATCAGGTACAGAGTTCAAGGTGAGGTAGGGATCTGAGTGCCCTTGTAGCTCTCAACTTCAAAAACAAAACTGAGGATGCATTTCATGATTCACTGAACTGACTCAGTGACCAGTGTAATGAGATTTCATTAAGAATACAGTGATGCTGCAGCCAGGGAGAGGCAGCCTGACATTTCATCAAGAGGTGTCCTTCCCCCACACATACCTAAAAGCGCTCATATAACTGATCTCAACAAGGTTGGAACAAAGCTGATAGATCCTACTCCTGCATGGGAATTATGAGCAGAATTCAGCCCTTTGTGATATTTATGGAGCTAGAGGAGGTCCACAGAAGAGCAAATAAAATGCATCAGGGATGAAAATGTGCCTTAGGAGAAGATGTGGCTTGAGCTGAGAGAGGAAAAAGGAGGAGAGCGTTAAGATTTACAAAATGAAGGTGGCACTGGGTGAACTGAATGTTCAGCTGCTGTTCAGCAAGTCCCACAGTACTGGAACCAGAGGGCATTTGCTGAAACTAGTAGGGGATTGGTTTAAACAGATAAAAGAAAGTACTTCTTTAAACTGTGAGGACCGAAATTCTGGAATTGGCTGTCACAGGAGGATGTGAAAGCAGACAGAGCTGTCAGGGTCAGGGAGGCATTAGACAAAATCATAAACAAAAAGTCTAGAAATGGATGCAAAACGGTCTAGACAGGGATGTCCCCTCTAACATCTCTAATACAACAGTTGTGGCTGCTGCTAGGGATATGAGATGAATGGCCCACAAAAGTGGCCAAGTTAGCATGCTTTCCCTAAACAGCATTTTTTGTTGCCTCCGCCTAAGAATACTGGCGTGATGGATCCAGATTTGCTGTTATTTCATACTTGTCTCTGGTTTGATAGATGCTCTGTTCTTCCTGCGCAGTGGCAGAGTTTATTCCCCTTTTGATGTTACTCATCCTGGTCGCAACAGAGCCAACAATCTCCCCCACATTCCACAGAGAATCCTGTTAACCTCCAAATTTCACCTGGGGGCTCATCTTCTCCTGAAAAATCTTGAAATCTTATTCTGTGACTTATTTTCCTTCTTCCTTCCACACAGCAGCAAAGAAAAGCACGTCATAGCTGAGCTGCCTTCACGTCCTGCAGACAAACAGTGTCTGAAGGTCTGTGACACATTAGCAAAGTGCCACGGTGACAACTCCATGCTCGTGCACTTCAATAAGCTAGTTATAAACAAAAGAGTTTGTCTTCTAATGTTCACAGTCTTTGCTACCACACTGAAGAGGACTGAACTAATGAAGATCTCCTCCTGTGAGCTCCATGAGACATCTGCGCTATTCCTTCTGTACTCATTACACTGAGTGGAACATAGACCAGAAAAAGCATTTTTCACTGGCTGTAAATCATGAGTGACACTAAAGTATTGCTATTAGCCACAGAAAAATGTTTTCCTCCCACAATCTCATTCAGCCCCATATACATACAACTCTTCAGCAAAGGGTGCTGGGGTGTCTGGATAGAAAATTAAATAGAGGTTGTGTTGTCTGAAGATAAATTGGTACCTCCCTTGGTGTGTGTGAGTGACTTTCTCTTTTTCTTATTTGTCTTTTAACTTAACAAAACACCGAGACTAGAGATAATGGTGAGCTTTTAAAACCTAGCCTTCTTCCCCTCCCAGGCCCTCCTGAACAAATCCATTTTCTGAAATGAGCTCAAAGAGAAGATAAATGTTCTGGCAGTAATATGCAGTATTATTTTTGGCACTTGAAGAATCTAGAGCTAGATAAGGGAAAACTGAAAGGAAGACAAAGCTCTGTTTTATCAAATGCAAGGGACCAAATTCTGCTCACCCACATGAACCCAGAATCTTTTTTTTTTTTTCCTGGATTATTGCAGTAATTCCTGATTTTCACCAGGCTAGCTGATCCCAAGGCCTTATTTAAAACCCAGCATATTTAGAGACCCTGGTGAAATCACAGAATAACAGAGCTAAAAGACAAAGGCATGCAAAGACAGTGCCAGCTCCAGAGCTCCTGCCCAAACAAAGGCTAATTTGGTTTCAGACCACATTAGCTGTAACAACGATAAGATTAACACCTGATATCAAGGGAAATGTCCATGACCTCCTTCAGCAGAATGGCACATATTAGCATGTGTTAGAGGAACTGCTTCTTTCCTGCTCTAGTATGTATTTCCCTACAGAACCTTTGTGAAAAGCTCAGAGCAATGTTTCTGCCAATACATTTGTGGGCTTACTGAATAAAACATGTGCCATTTGACATTGTTCACTTGAGCTGCCATGGGTAATGGGAGAGGCCACATGTTACTGCAGGGCAGAGAGCCATGAGGGGATGAAAATGGCTTTTATAGGAGCGGGATGAAGCACAGGCTTACGCAGGAGTGTGTCACAGCTTTGGTTCTAACAGTGCCCTGACCAAAGGACCCCGCTCTCCCTACACTGATCTAAATGCCGGCTGTATTTATTGCCTTAAGACAAGGAAAAGTAAAAAGCCCAGACCTTTGTTCTCTTTACACATGCTAGCTTGTTACAAACGTATATGCTTTGGAAATCAAATGGGAAGGGATTTTCAGAGCAAACTAAGTGTTTTAGAGGCAAAATTCCTAGTGCTCAGATAACTTTCTGTGTCCACAGATCAACCTTTGCTCTGCAAATTTCTATGTGCTTTGTCAAGCCTGGAAGTTTGAGAAGAGACTCTGGGACTCCTTAGAGAGCAGCGTGTAATAGGGAACAACAGTTACTGATGCTGCTGTTTTTAAATTCTGATGTTGCCACATCTCAGCTGTTCCTGTATTTGTCTGGCATGTGAGTAATGGTTGCATGGGATAGTTAGAGGCATCCCCACCTGTGGCGTCTATTCAGAGTTAATCATCTGCTAGGGCTCGCTTGGCAATTAAGAACTGTTCAGTGGTACTTTTAATAATACAAGATTTGTGTTATGTGACCAGAAAGAGTGTCCTAGCATAAGAAATAGGGTGTTTCTCAGGGAATTCAGAACCTGTCTCCTAAAAGCTGTGAAATATCCTCATGTCAGTTCAGTGAAGCAGCACTTTGAGAAGGATGTCAGCAAGAGTCAGGAGGAGCCCTGAGGGAAATCTGTTTGGTCACCAGGAGCAACACTGACTTCCAGACAAGCTTTGATGAAACACTTGTTAATTTTAATTTTCGTCACTGTGTTTCTAACTCTGTAATGAAATACCTTATCCCTCTCAGCTGTTGTGCCATTGGCATGCGTCATTCCATCCTGCATCAGTAACACCAGGGCCAGCTCTGCGGAGAGGAGCCCAGCTTGGCGGGCATTCACTGATGGACCTTCAGCAAGGAGCAGGCAGTGGGAAGATGCCTTTCACTCCAAGAATATCTGTAACTGCTGGAGGATCTGCTCTTGACACCAAAAGAACAGGGTCATACCCTGTCCTGAGCTCTAAACAGTTCAAAAACTTAAAATGCTTCCAGTCTTTGGTTTCACAGAACTGATCATGGCAGTAAGACCATCTTTAGTGAAGTTTTAATATTTGGGGAGCTTTCATCTCCAACAGATTTCTGTTTCATGGAAACAAATTAATTTCTGTGCTCCATGCAGTCGTGACAGTCTATAACATACTGTTTATTTTCCCAAATCAACCTTTGGTAAGAAGCTTTGCTTCCTTGCTCTCCACCTTCTCTTGTGCTGTCTGGCAGTGGACACTAAGGCTACTTTCCCTTGATAGAGGCATTGTGGTTTTCCACGGGGACATGTTTACGCAACCAAGAGCTGATTTCCCTGCTTGCAGTGGATGTGGAAGGCTGTAGCTTTTTCCAATGGCAAGGAAAAAGCAGCAAGTTTGCGGGCAGAAGTCCATCAGTAAAGCTGAACAAGTGCATTAAATAAAGCAAACAGAACTTTACTGTTACACTCCAAGTAAATAGTTTCTCCTTCTCCGTTTGCTCCAACATAACAATCCCTCTGCCCTATAAATGCCATTGCCAGTATTTATTTGTAGAGAGCTGGAATCTATTTATTTATTTATCCATATATAGTTTCAAAGTCTGGGCTCAAAATTAAACAGTCATTCATAATGTCACTATCTGCCTTGCTCTGTAGTCAGATATTGTGTGTGGTGTCACAGGACAAAACCTTTGGCAAGGCCCCTAAAAGAGCAATTTAGCTCCTCATCCATCTCAGCTGGCAGCATGATTGGCTTCCAAGCTTGCATTTCTGGATGTGTTATTTTACTCTGACATATATTGAGTGTTAAATCACTTTCTGAAGTGTTTATTGGTAATAGTTTAATTCTTTCCACTCATTTAAGCTGTTTTTGAAACATAAACATTTCCTTGTATCTTGGAGTTTGATGGAAACACAGGGAGAGTTCGTTGGAAGGATGGATTGTAGAAGTATTGGATTGTACAAGAAGGATGGATTGTAGAAGATTTTAGAGGTTCATTAGGCAGGGACAGAATTAACCAGCGCTGTGGAAGGGAATATCCTCCTCCTTCTGTCAGGATGAAACACCAAATTCCCACTATCATGCCATGGCACTTCACATGGGGCAGGTTTGCTTGTGTCTTGGTTCTTACATCATGTCTCGGCCTGTCAGGAAGCATTTTAATGAAACATCAACGACTTCCTGACAGGATCTTCATTGAGCCTGAAGCTCCCTGAAAACAAAAATGGCCTGTGATCTGCAGAATCAGGTGCTGGGGAGGTCACTAGACATCAGCGTGCCCATGCTTCCAAGTTTGGAGCCCGCAAGTGTGGTCTGCAGCCCTTGCCTGGCAGTGATGCCTCTCAGGAAGGATCCAGGAACCACTTTCTTCTGTCTGTTTAGGAAAATGAAGCAGGGCATGAGAGAAAGAAATAAACAGAGAGATTAAAATCTAGTGTGGCAGTGAGAAGCTGAGCTGTAGAACAAGGGCCAGAAGCAGGTCAAGCTGGGGAGGAGGCAGGAGAGCTGGATTTTCAAATAAGTCCTATGACAATTCATCTCTTGAGGACTCCAGATGTGACAGGCCAGCAGCCTGATCCAGGTTGGCATGCTCAGTGCTGCAAGTCCTCTTACCTCTTGTCCTTGCTCCAGTGAAGACCTATGAATCAAAGTTTTTCTTTTTATCTTTAATGAGGAGGTCTATTGAGTCTCTTTCCTGCATCTGGGAATTACTTTCCAATCTGATGAACGCTGACTTTTAGAGACAACACCAATGACGAGCTGCTGAGATCACAGTAGCAATCAAGCCTCCTTTGATGGCAGAGCTAAAAATATGCTCCCCAGCTGACACAGCCTTAAGGAAGAGAACGTATAGTTTGGTGTGAAAGAATACATCTTTCTTTGTCTCCATGTTGTCTTCTGCCAGAGGACAATACATCTGTGATAACCATGCAAGCAGGTTCTATCTGTCTTCTGAACTGAAGCACCCATACTATAATACCTCCTACCCCAGAAAGAGTAAAGCTTTAAAACCCTCTGAGTGCCCTGGAGAGTGGTGTTGTTTGCAGTTTTGCCTCTCTGGTCATTCTGGCACCCGTCAAGTTGTTGCACGGCAGGAGCCAGATCTCAGGCTCTGGAGGAAATCCCTTTTGCCAAACCCCTGGCTTCAGTTTCAGTCCTCTTGATCAGCTGCTCTTACCTTTCTTATCTGCTTCCGTGCCCACTCTCCTCCTCGCTAAATCCAGGGCACTGGCTCACAAGCTCCCTGCCTGATGAGGTGTCCCCAAAGCCTTGCTTTGGCACTTGTACAGGAATCCGTGGTCAGTAATGTCACTGCCACCTCCTGGGCTTTCTGAGGACCAGAGCTCACCCTGTGGGCTGCAGATGCAGATTCATGCAAATGCTTCACAAGAGATCTTGGATTGCTCAGCTTCAACTTGCACCAGCCTGTTTCCTTCCCAGACCTGCAGAGTGATGGTACCAACCACCCGTGTTTGCAGAAGAGGGTTGGTCTCCCTCCCCTTGGAGATGTTTACTAGATGGATCATCATGGCTTTTGGGTAGGAGACGTACAGATAAACAAGCATACACAATATAGGTACTGCATTTGTCATGTGTAATATGCCAGGGGGTAAAAAGTTGAGCAACCCACTTTGGCAAATGCAAATAGCAAAAAGGGCGTATTTTGGTGGCTAAATGAAAGGCTCCTCTGTGTGTGATTTTTCGTGTTTCTGCATGTATAACTTGAACGCAGAGAAAGGACAAATTCATGTGTTTGGTCAGACAGAAATACACCACATTTATTGTTTTGAGAGATACAGGGGAGTATTTCTATATGGCTACGGTAGCTATAATGTTTTGGCAACACAATATCCCACCAAAATAAAAAGACATTCACCCAAGAATGTCTCTGGGCTCAGTCCTGGAGGTGGATGTCCCACCCCTACACCTCTGTGGGCAATGGTCCATTGCCAGGAGCCTGTTTCATGCTCCCATTTAGGGTGTTGGTCCTGAAGATGTACGACCTCCCTCTAACTGAGCCTTCAGTGTGGATGCTTTCTGGCTTGTTCTGGCAGCGGAAGAACATAAGGAAACCGTTCCGGTAGTTCTTGTTCATCCATCCATAGAGCAGGGGGTTGACAAATGTGGAGCACATGGCTCCGACGTGGAAGACAGTGTACAGGAGTTTGTACTCATGGAAGATAAGAACCAGATCAAGATCAATGGCAAGCTGGAATATGTGGAAGGGGAGCCAACAGACTGCGAATACCACAACTACCATCACTAGCATTTTGGTTGTCTTCCTCCTCCGGCAATGGTTTTCATTCCTAGCAGTGGGACTGACATGGTTTTTCAGCTTGAACCAGATCCTGGTATAAGCATAACAAATAATTGCAAGAGGAAAAACATACTGCAGGAGGAGCATGGACAGGCTGTAGATAGTGGCATCTCTGTTATTACCAGAGGGCCATTTTTCTGAGCAGACAGCCATTTTGAGGTTGATGGATGGGATTTCCTCATACCGATACTCTCTGAAGATGGCCAGAGGACCTGCTAGGACAGCTGCTGCTAGCCACATGATGGTGATGATGGTGAAGCTGAGCCTTTTGGAAATCCTGCTGTCCAGGTGGAAAACAATACACCGGTACCTATCCAGGGCAATCACAGTCAGGGTGAGAATGGACACATGGACACTCAGAGCTTGAGCATAAGGGACCAGATGACAAAGAACAGCTCCAAACTTCCACTCATCCAGGAGTGTGTACACCAGGGTGAAAGGCAGACAGAGCGTGTCCACCATCAGGTCTGCCAGGGCCAGGTTAGCTATGAAGAAGTTTGTGACCGTCCTCATGGTCTTGTACTTCACTATGATGTAGATGACCAAGGAGTTGCCGATGAATCCCAGCAGAATGATGAGGGAGTAGGCAGCAATCAGAACGACCTGGACCCCCAGGATCTTGGTGCTGTCCATCATAACACTGCGGGACCCTGCGAGATCCTGGCTAGGAGTGACAAAGTCCTTGGCATGCCAGCCCTGGGGCAGCTTCTCGTCTAATGCTGTCTTCTCCACGGTGAGGGTGCTGTTGGCTCCCTCCAGCGGTCCCATGGCTGGCCTGAGCCCTTCCGTCAGGAGGAGAAGGAGGTCTGGAACACAGGCACAGCAGAAGTGAGAGCACAGGAGATAGCAGAGCATCTGCAAGAGATGAGACTCAAAGGGCACATCCCACATACCATTTCAGGCTAAACAGCAGCAGCAGTGACATCCTCCTTCCTTCTCCCTTACCCCATATCCTTCTTCACACCAAATGGCCTTTCACCTCTCTTACACCTCCTGTTAGAGCCTGTGATCGGTTTCCCAAAGAAAGGTCAAGGGAAAATGCAACTTTTCACACAAGTTTCTGAGATTCTGTTTGTTTGAATTGAACAGGAAAAAAAGCCCTCAACCAGCCAGGGCCAGACTGGTAAGTCCTGGAAAGATCTCCTGCTCATGGAGCCCCTTTACACACAGCCTCTCCAGCTTCTTCGGGCCAGGCTTTGCAAAACAGGGAAGTTGCTTCGAACAAGCCAAAAAATTGGGACCTCTTGGGGCTGATGGAAGAACTTGATCATGGTGTCATTTATCTTTAATGAGATATACTTGCCCACAAAAATGCCCTGAGTCCTAACTCCTTAGAACTGGGAAAGGAGAAAAACAACAAGACAACCTCAAATTCAAGGTGTTCTTCTCCATCTACCCATAACAATTTATTTCTAGATTGTGCAGTAGTTTTTTTCTCAGTTTCTTATTTCTCACATCTCCAGGTGAAAATATCTGCCACTCTGTCTCTGCATGAGTCTCCACCACTGCTCCTGCTAGTGATGCTACTACCTAAGACCAGTACCCCCTGCTCCCAACCCCTGGTAATGTGGTTAGCATAACTAATGCCATTTTATGAGTTAAGCAGCCATTCTCTGTGACCAAGCTGGTCACATATTCATACCCTTTCCCTCATTATCAGGCCCTGAAGGTCCTGTGAACCAAGCAGACAAACTAAACAATTTTATTCTTCCCCTCCCTGCCAGCCTCAAGGTTCCTGGGCACCAAGATGATTACTCCCTTCCTTGCTGGCCTTGAAGGCCACAAACACCCAACCAGCCAGGTTTTGATGGCCCCATCAGAGAACAGGGGAGCTGAACAGCATCCAGATCCCTGTCAATAAAATCAAGCAGTTACAAGTCCTAAGTACAGTGAGACCCATGCCCCATCGTGGCCAGGGACACTGCCACTGTCCTCTGCTTCCTCTGAGGATGGAGTGACTCATCTTTTTTATGATTTTTGAGTCTAGATTCTGATTGTTATATAAATACAGCAAACCATGTGTTAAGATTTGACCCAATCTGCAGTGGGTCCAGATAGTTAGAAATCGTAAGTTAAGTTCTATTATAAATTCTGTGTTACTTAGGTGATTAGAAATAATCAGTTGTTGTATTATAAATTCTGTATTATGCTGCTTATAGATTGTAGTACATTGATTCAGCTTGTAGAAATCTTGTGCCATTCTAATCATAAATTCCGTGCTATACTAAACATAATAGCCTGTTAAGAAAATACAGCTTTAATTGTAACCAAAGCTTTAATTGTAACCACTATTTAGTGCCATCATCGTTCTGCCAAGGATCTCTAACGAACCTGTCTGTCCCCTCAGTGTCGGTGGCACTCGGGCATCCGCCAGCTCTGCAGAGGAGGGAGCTCCTGCAGGGACGTGCATGTGGAGGGGACAGACCGCCGAGGCTGTGAACAAGCCTCCTGCAGAGCTGCTGCTGAGCGTCCAGGCGCAAACAGGCCCGAGAGCCGAAGCCCCAGCGTCAGCGAGACTCCTGCCATGTGGTGCTCAAACATCTGCGTGAGTGTGGCTTCGGGAGCAGGGGGACCGACTGATGAGCCAGAACTGACTCAGTCTGGAACCCATGGCTGGCGTTCGGTGCCATTGTAACAGCGTGGTGTTGTCGCTGCAGGGTTTTCATTCAGTCCAAACACAGCAGGAGGAAAGCCAGCTCTGTTCCTGGCTCCTTCTCAGCCTCCGTGTCTCGGAATTGCTGCTGGGGTGGACATGGCGCCTCACATCTCCCCAGCATTGTGTGTGGGGCCCCCATTCCCACTGCACACTTGATCAAAAGTGAGCGAAAGCCATCGCTCTGCCCAAACAGGGTGGTCTGCAGAGCATCGTGTTTTCTCTGACCTGCAGAGAGGGGGATAATGCCCTGCCATGAAGGGAGGGAGGCACAGGGCTTAAATTAAGCTGGAAATGAGAGGCAGCCGGCTGGACGCCTTCTCAGCCTCCCTGAGGAATGAGCTGCTCTGGGTTTGTACCTGGTGAGGTGGGAGCACTGCCGACTGGGTGCTGGTGAGTTCCACGGGTCCAAATGTTTGACAGCCTGTCCTTGGGAAAGGAGAATGCTTTCTGGGCAGAACATCTGCATTTCAGCTAGTTCCTTAGACAAATAACGTAAAATAATGGTGGCAAGATGGTAAAGGTGGCAGCAATTACATTGCAATTAATAATAAATGGCTACTTGTTCTTTCATCACTCCTCAGAGCAAGGGTTGTGATTGCCCTGTGGGAGCTGCTCCCAGGAATCTGCCTGGCTGGCTGCAAACCCAGACCCCTGCAGAGACCCAGCAAAAGGGCTGCGTGCAGTAGAACATCCCTGCACACTTGCTTTCTCCTGCCCTCTCCACATCTGTTGCCTTGCCCAACTTGCCTAAATCTGACAGCTCATTTATGCCAATGATTCTTGTAAATGCAGTTGTTGGGCTCAGACACTCTGATAATGGAGACCTTAATCTACTGTTAGAGGGTAGGAAGGTAGCTTTTAAGCAGCAGGAGGGGAAAAATCAGTGGATTTGCTGGAGTGAGGGTTTGCTTAAGGGTGATCTCAGACCTCCATGACACAGTCGCCCCCAGCCCTGGGAAGGTAACCCCAAAGATAAAAGGGGGCCCCAACTTCTAAGGCAGGAGAGAGGAGCTCAAAGCCACCCTGCTCAGCCAACACAGTGGGAAATGGAGCAAGGGAACAGGCAGGACCCCGGGCAGGTGGCACAGCCACAGCCTCTTCCACAGAGCCTGACCCACAGAGCCCAGCCTGGAGCCTCCCTGTGCTGCCCCGGGCCCCAAAGCAAACCTCACTGCCAGCAGAGCGAGGTCTGTGAAGGAAACATCAAGGGCTGGGCACACTGTCAGCATCTGTGCTTTCCCTGCTTCCTCTCCATCTGGCTTTTTCTACCTTCCATATTGTCTAGCATTACTTTCTTTATCACTTTCTTTATCACTATCCTTTTTTCTGTGGCTTGCGTGTCCCATTTATCTTTGATACCCAAGTCTTGGCATGACACCAGTGGACACTCCTTTCCCTTTTCCCCATCTCACCCACCAGCTGGCTGCCAGTTCCCTTGTTCACATCTCAGGCTGTTTCCTCTCACTGGAGACTGGCAGCTACCCACCATTTGAGAGGAGCCAGGAACATCATGATTATTGGAGCTGTTTCGCTTCCTAACAAAATGACCTTAATGGAGTTATTATTTGATTTGGTTTGCTTTGTTTTTTTTCCAAAGGGGAACTATTAAAAATCAATTAAGGCATTTTAATTAAGCAGCAAAATGGTCATAATAAATGTTGCCACTCCAGGGGCTTCCTGGAGGTCGCAGGGACGCTGCTAGGAGTGGATCAAGGTCCATTCCAGGCAGAAATGGAAGTGCTGGCATATGTGCAGGCTGCTGCCAGGCACACACTCCCATGTCCAGCGGGCCTGCCAGGCTAGATGTAAAAATCCTTGGAGCTGAGAGCCAACTACTTTTGGGAGAACAAATCAACAGGACAGACCAGGAGGAGATAGAAATACTACCCTAGGCCCTTTCCTCTGCACTGGGCTGCCATGAAGGGATGCAGAAGCAGGCATTGCCTGGATCTGCTCTCACCTTCTCCTCCATCTGGGGTTCAGCCTGAGGCAGGGCTGGGGCCCAGGGATGGCTCCCCATGAGGCAGAGGCGCTGCGCCCTGTGCCAGCAGGCTGCAGCCTTTGGGAAGGCAGGAAGAGGAGGGGTAGCACAGAGGAGCTGCAAAACCTCAGCCCTCTGCTGAGCACACCGCTGTCGGTGGCTGCAAGGGACAGTGACCACTGTGACAACCCCAGAATCCATGTTTACCAAGAGCCTGGACTAGATCCCTGGGACTCGGATCCACCTCTGCTCCCTGGGGCTGCCCCAGGTCCCTCTGTGTCCCTGCTGCAGCCCCAGGCACGCAGCCAGCCCGGTCCTGATCTGTCAGGGCACATCCAGGCCTGGAAGAGCCATCTGCAAACCTGGCAGGGTTCAGAAAGCAGGGCCGGAGGGGTGAGCAGAGGGCTGGAGAAACAGAGCTTGTTAATTAAAATTCCTCTTTTTGTCCCAAGCAGTGAGACTGGGATCACTGTAGCCAGCATGGGGACAAGAGGCACACAAAAGAGGGAGGTAAGGACAAAAATTGCTCAGACCGTAGCCAGGAATTATAGTCCTATCAGAGTTATCATTGATTTGAAACGAAGGAGTAGAGGGACTTGGCCCAGCCTCTGCTCTCTGCTCTGAATCTGGCTGATGACAGCCACAGTCTCTTTCTACTGCAGCGCTGGGGCATGAGGGCTGAGGCTGATGGAATTTTTCATGGCTTGACTCATGGATTTATTCCATGCTGTGCCCTTTCTCCAAAGCAGCTCAGCTCCGTGAAACCCCTTCATCTCCAGCAGCCCAGTCTGGAGCACTGACCCATCTCATCCCCAGTCCCACACCCAGCAGCAGTCAGGTGTCTGTGGCAAAGAGGTCTGAGATTGTTCCTCATCACCAGAACCCAGTTGTCACCTTGGGGCAAGCCACCTTCTACCACCTTCATGTTCCCCTGCGGCACTGGAGAGGCAGCAGCATTCAGCCCTGAACACGCCTGAGTTCCCTCGGGCTGGGAACAGAGCCTAAGTTTGCTAACTCCAGCCTCCTGCACTTACCACCAGAGAGGACTCTGCACCTCTCTGGATAAAACCTGAACATAGATTTCAGGAGCAGCATGAAAATGCAAAATATGAATGATGGAAGGGAGCGTGATTTGCTTTCCCTGTTTGATGGGCTGGTTTCAGGGCAAATAGCAGCTCTAGGATGATTTCCTGAAGCCAAAGAGCAGACAGAAATTGTCCCAGGTGCTTCGATCTCTGGTGAAGAGGTAATTGCTCCACTGTGACGCTACGGCAGAAGGGAAGACCCTCTGGCCTGCCCACCATCTGCTGCAGCTTTGTAAATTATCTATCCAGATCAGGCCCATTGGTGAAGAAACCTAGCAGCATCAGACACACACTGCCACCCCTGCACTTGCAAAGCTCCAGGACCTCAGACCTGCTCCCAGGGGGCCCAGGGTAGAACTGGCACCAGGAGACAAAGTGCAAGGAGGAGGAGATACACCAGGAATTTCTTGTGGTTCCTCGTTCTAGATATCTGCACATCCCTGCCTAGGCTGGAGCCACAAAAGTCTCTGAAGGGGACAAGGCAAGGAAGATGTCTTAGTCACTCAGCTCAGGACAGGATGAAAAAGGAGGTGATGAGAAGAGATATGGCAGGGATACAGGCTTTGTCCTGGAATTTCTTCCTGCAAAAGGCAGGAGGGAGCAGTGCAGGGTCCTCTGCGCTGTGGGACGTGCCATGGGAGCAGAGCAAGGATGCCGGGGACAGGGCTCAGCAGATGACACTGCGATGGAGACACACCACTTGTTGGGACTGCAGAAGAGAAGAAATAGCTTGGTGGAAGGATCCTGGCTAACCTGGGGAGTCTGTTACCTCCTGAAATTTAGGGAGTCTGGGCTAGATAAGACGAGGGAGGAGGGGGAAATAACAACCCACTAACGGAACAACCAGGGAGCAAACCCAGTATCCTGCTTTGGGACAGACCAGAAACTCTATAGGTGAAATTCATGCTACAACAGGACTATAAGAGGCTCTCTCTGTTCAAGAATTAATATGCAATGAGTGCAGAAAGCAAACAAGCACCAATTTTCCTCCTGCAGCCCCCTATCTCCCTTTGCATCTCTCTCTTTGAGGGCACTGGTCTCTGGCAGCAAGCCAGGTGCCAGCAACGTGTGCAGTCCCAGCACGGAGGAGCTGACAGGTTTGTACCGAGACACGAGGAGGCAGACTGTGGGAGAGATCAGGATTTCTCAGATAGCCGCGCAACTCAGCCCCACACCTGCAGCACACTGCTTCTGTAGCTGTACGTGCCTGGTTTCTGCAGCCTCCCGGAGCAACCTGCTCTCCTGACGGCGTTCGCTCAGCATCCTGCTTCCCGGACTCCCTGCTTCTGCTTTGGGACCATTCAAAACTCTCCTGCTGGTATTTCTTGTTCACTTTCTCTCTATTCCAGCTCTCAGGGCTGTCCATCCCCAAATTCAGCTTCCCAAAGATGCTCAGACCCTTTTTGCTCAAACCATGTGGCATGGCCAAGACCTGGCCCCAGCTCAGCCCTGCCGCTTGGATCAGCCCTCCCCGACCCACCTGCAAAGGCCAGAGTGTCGTCCTCCTTCGGAAACGGAGCCGCTCACCTCGAGTTATCGTCTCATTGCTGGCCAGGATGGAGTGCTTCGTCCTCTCCACTCTCTGGGAATCAACCTGTGGCAAAGGGGTGAAGAGCACTTTTCTGCAACTGTCCTCTGAAAAGCGAGGAAGTCAGGCGAGGATCTGGGCTGCCAGAGGATGCTTCATCCCTGGGGTTAGCTTCGGTACCCCAGCCTGAGCATCTGGAGAGCAGCTTCTTTGCAGGGTGACTGGCAGCCCCCGTCTCACAAAGCTGGATGCTGTGTTAGCTCCTGAATGAGAGAAAGGCAGGGAGCGTGTGTTTAACAAACAGAAATGGAAAGGGGGAGGGAGCCTGCTGCTGCTGTTTATACAGTGTTCAGCCACTGAGGGGCTTCTTGCATCGAGGAGAGAGACGCTTTTCCATCACATCCAATTCCCTCTCCAGGGAAAGGTGGTGGGAGCTGGAGGTTTGCAGCCCTCTCATCGGTGGCATTGACCTGGGCAAGTGTCCATCCACCCTCATTCTACAGCTCTCCCATCTGCTCTTGGCTTTAAACTCATCAGGACTGGCGTGGTATTGTCCAAGGGTGGATCTCCCCTGCAGCAAGAGGTCTGCAGGTCCTGCAGCTCCGCAGAGCCTTCACAGACATCCCCCCATCCTCCTCTGCCTGTGTGTTTGTACAGCCCCCCACACAGAGCAGTCTGCTGCTGTGGGACAGGCCTCAGCCACTCTTGGGATGCACATAAAAGTAACGGTGAGAAGTTTTAGCCACTTGGCAATGGCTCAGTCTGTTCCAGAGCCAGGTTCAGGGTGGAGCTAAGAACCCGAGTGAATTTCTATTCTAGGGTGCCCAGCACTGCCCACATGCCTGGAGCAAGAGAGAGGGAGAGGCACAAAAGCAGCATCCTCATGTACAAATCTGCCAAACCCAAGCTCACAAGAGCCCAGGGAAGCACCCTGTGGGCAGCACAGGGAAGCAGGAGAAACACAGCTCCCTTCCTGGCAATAAGTTTTGCCTTCAAAGAGAAGATGTCAAGTATGTTCCCAGCATAGGATTTCCACCACGGGCAACTTGTGAATTTGCAGCTCATCTGGGTTGGGAGATGCTCCCAGAGATAAGGGAGGAGGACACTTCTTGGCTTCGAGTATCTACAGCTAGAAGTTTATCAGAGGAGGCTTGCTGTTCACCCCCACAGTGGACTTTGGTTTCCTTTCCTTCGTGAGAATGGAAACAAAGAGGGTTTTCAATCAGCTTTATGTGCCGCGGAAGTCACGATACACCGGGAAAAAGAAAATGCTCCAATGGCCCGGCGGAAAAAGGAGAGTGAGAACATTCCTGAAGTAAATCACACAAAATGTGGCATTTGAACCCAAGACTCAGACAAGGGTCCTCATGAGTCTCATCCTTCCCTCTCCTCTCCCCGCCTCCCCTTCAGGAAGGGAAAGGTTGGCTCCGACAGCCAGGCAAATCCAACAGCTGCACTAGCTGGATTTTTGTGGGAGTCTTGTGTCTTTGTTTTCCTTGAGGCTGTTGATGTAGCTGCTCTAGAGAGCATGGAGGGGAGCGGGACAAGACAAACCCGCTTGGAAGGGGCCATTGCTGTGTCCCAGCAATCCACAGGGAGAGGCAAGGAGCAGCTAATGGGATGTGAGTGGTGTGTGCTATTCCATGTGTTCCCGGTGGATGGATACTCCTCCTCTCTAGGGTCCTCAGCCTTGGATGGCTGATTTCTGCTTGAGAGAAAGATTTTTTTCCTCCTTTCTCTTCTGGCTTAAGATTCTTCTTGCCCATTCCCCACAGCCCTTTGCTACAGCTCCCCACTTTTCTCTTCCCTGGGCTGGAATAAGGTGCCTGGGAAAAGGCAGTGACTGACAGGAGAGAAACTCATTGCAGCCTGAAGCTGTGAACCTTCATCAGGGCCATGGGGTGAATTCCAGTCATTTTTGGCACATGATATTTGCTGGACGACAGCAAATGCAAACTCTTAAATCATGAATCAGTCAGCGCAAGTCCCCAAGACTGTCCTCTCCCACGGTCTCAGGGGTCTGGCAGAGAGGTTAGCACCAAAACCTACGATGCTTCCAAGCATCAACTCACCTCTTCGACCAGATAACCTAGTCAGCCAAAGAGGCCTTGTGCGTGGCAGAACAGACAGAGCCCAGGAAGGGAGAGCTGCCCATGATCCATGGTGATGCACTCGGTTACAAATCATCCCCCCACAAGTGATCCTTCTGCGACATGGAGCGGTGCCGGACGGGAAGGTCGAGCTCTCAGCGCGCCTGTCGCTCCAGCTGGCAGCCACGGAGCTGAAGTTTGGCCCCTACTCCCTCTGCACCCTCCAGCTCCCTCTCCCGGATCCAGGCTCTCCTCCCGGCACCGCAGACGTGGGCTGCCTGCCAGCCTGCCTCATCTCACCCAGCTGCAGCAGAACCACTGCCGGCAGCGAGCGCAGGCAGCGTAGCCCCGATGCTGCCTGGACCCCGGCTTCTTGGTGGCGAAGGGACACCCAAGCGTGCTGTGGCAGAGCCTCTCGCTCCTTGGTGGGTCAAGAGGAGCAGTTGTGGCAGAGGCTGTCTGGAAGCATGAACACCGAGGTGCAAAGAGACCTCCTCGTGCAGCTATTAATAGCAGATCCCAAAGCAGCTGAGGGTCTTCCCAGGTTCAGTAGGCGACTACACCCCGAAGTACAAAGATGGAGAAATAAAAGGATGGTCCCTTGCACGATCCCAAGGCGTGGAAGGCTCCACAGCCCCAAACAGGGGTGCCAGGACCCTCAAACCCTGAGATATTTGCACACACAGCCTGGGTACACACAAACACCTGCACAGGTGTGCCAAGAGCCTCATGTCCTTTCCAACACAATGGGATCGTTCAGAGGATCTTTCCAGCCCAAAAGCCTTTCCCAGTGGTTGGATTTTGATTAGGCAAAAGCAAATCTGCTCACCTGTTCTTCTGAGAATACAACAATGAATTTTACACTCCAGGGAGCAAAAATGATGTCAAAAAGCGGAGAAGTGGGGCAGAGGGCTGCCTTTTCATCGACCCGTGATCTGCTCTGCCTCAGAATGCAGGCAGGTCCTCGGTCAGAACACTTTGCAGCTGTAAACCATACTCTGTAGTTCAACTTCTGTCATAAAGAAAGGCATATTATCTGATTGTTCCCTGGGAGAAATCTCTAAGAAATCTGTTACCAAGGCTTCCAGATGCTCCAGTTCATCCTGCTTCATCTGGAGCAGCAACACTGACATACTTAAAAAAGCAGCTTTTCATTTTTCAAACATCTGTTTAATTCCACCTGCATTTAACCAAAATATTTCCACTGCTCCTTCCTGCGGTGTCGAGCCTGTGTTTTGCTGAGCAGCTTCAGAAGCACCAGCATGTTGTGGTAACACAAAAGCCCATTTTCCATTTGAGCCCTGGAGTTCACGGATACCGCGGATTTGGGAGCCTGTGATGCATTTGGGAACTAAATTAGCCACAAAGCTGCTCATAGGTGGGAGGGAGGCTGGAAAGCTGTCTGCACCCTCTCTGAATTTAAAAGCAGGTTCTCATTTCGTAACTGCTTTTTGTCCCAATATGAGCATTTCTGGAATTAGTGGAGGAGCAGAGATAGCATCAGCGACAAGGTTTTGCTGAAATACCTGAGCAATCTGGTACCGCAATGAGAGGCACGGGAGAAGCAGGAGGAGATCCTGGAACTGCCGCAGCTCTGCTCTCCTTCGGGGCAGACGGGAAATGGGGACACTTCAGGACGAGGGTCAGTGGGCCAGGAATGAGGAGATCATATGGAAAGAGATTACTGGGGTTTGTGTGCTGGAGAGGACACACATCACCACGCTTCAGCTCCTGGCAGAGCGTGGAGCAGACAGGGACAGTTGAGGCAAACCCACAGGGCTCATTTGATTAAGTCGATCAATGCCGAGGAGGGTTCTGCTCCTTTCCTGCTGCTGGATCTCGCTCCAACATGCAAAATCCCCTTGATAATCCTCACATCAGGGCAGAAGGACTTGGGGCAGCTCAGCAGGGTCCCTCCAGGCAGAGACCAGCGGCTCTGACCCCAGAGCCAGCCCCTGCATTTAGCCGCCGTTTCTGCAAGTCACTGCACTCAAAGCTTTGCTAATTTATTAGAGGGTTGTTGCTCGCTGTTTGTGTACCGAGCCAGCTAGAAAACAGCTTCTATGAAAGAGGATAATTGCAGTCAGATAAGCTCTTCAGAGCCGGGATTGCAAAAATATGATACATTGTACACCAGGAGTTGTCCAGATAAACTAGAAATCTGGCTGAGTTTTTGGGTAGGAGTGTGTTTTCCCATTTGTCACAGACTCCCTGTCTGCCTTTGGGCAAATCCTTCGATCTATCTCAACTCCCTGTACGTAAAAGAGGTGATAGAAATGCTTCACCCCGGCACCCATGCAGTGGACGATGTGCACTACGGGGGACCGGCTGCTGGGATGCGCAGTCCCTGCTGCGACAGCTGAGGGATGACGCTTCTGCCCCTTGGGATTGCTTTCTACGTTGCCCGTCTCATTTAGGCAGCGTGTTCCACAAGCAGGGTCTTGCTGTCCCAGGATGGAGCTCCTGCTTCGTCGCCCCACAGTGAAGTTACAAATCTGTGGTCCCACTCCTGATAGAAACCCAGGCATTTGGCTGGAAATCCATTTGGCTCCATGCTCCCCAGAAATGTGACTCAGAAGCCACCGTGTGACACTGAGAGATAGGTATGTCACCAAGTCCCCCAGGAGAAAGAGCGGCGTCCCCAGGGTAAAAGCAGAGCATGCACAAGCCGAGCAGAGACAGTGCTGGAAAGCACAAAGCCTTATAAAGGCAGCGTTCTGGGTTTGTCCTTTCAGCTCTTCCAGGAGACGAAAAGGACGGCTCACAACCCTAATTAACTGGAACGTGCTAATACCACTGAGCTTCCCTGGCCAGCAAATTTGGCATGAGGCATGTGGGACACTTTCCAAACAACTGCTCAGGGCAGCGTGTGCCTGCAATTTATTATTCGATGAGCAGCGTTTCCACTCAGCCTCCGCTGAAGAGCTCAGACCAGACACGAGGGAGGTGAGTCTGGAGCCTGCAAATCCACTTCAAAAGCCATTTCATGTTGGAAGGAGAAGAGGCTTATTTCTCCCCAGGCATTAAATGTATTTAAGGTCCCAGGGGAAATACAGCATCACCTCTGTGAGCGCACAGGGCTTCCAAATGCTGCTGCATGTCATGCTCAGCTTCCCAGGGGGAAAACCACATTCCTTCAGGGTGACATTTACTTCGGGCAGAAGATGCACAGCCTCCCATGACACCCTCTTTTGAGGACCAGAGCGGTGTGCATCGTCATTTTGCAGATTGAAGTGGAGGAGCACAGCCAGCCCTGAGCAGCCAGACAAAGAGGCAAGGTGGCAGGGGCCCCAGCGCTGTGTCTCTGGGGTGGGTTATTCCCTGTTTTGACAGCTGTCCTGGGCAAGGCAGTGTCCTGGCTTATTCCCCTGGAAAAGGAGGGAGTAGCAGCCTGCCTGGCTTCTATTAGAGATAAAACAGTCCATGAACTTTGAATGGGGAGCAAAGAGCAGGGCTCTGAAAAAGATCCATTCATCCCCATGGTAAGATCCTCCCTCTCGGTGTTCACCGTGCTGTCAAAACCGGAGGCAGAAGGTGCAGCCTCCCAAAAGCCACCGCCTGGCTCTGACCTCGGCTTCAGCCTGGCTGGCTCCTGTGGTGATGCCGGGGCCACTCGGGGCAGCTCCAGCACAGAGCTTGGGTGGCAGCGAGCTGCCCGACCGAGACTGCCACAGCCTCACTGGTACAGACATGGGAACGGGCCAGAAGATCCATGCAGTGTTCCCAGGACCATCCGTCCTTTCCCCCGCTTCGGGACCAGAGGATTCCTCCTCCCGGACTCCTCCCCATCAGCAGCATCTTGTCTCTCTGTCCGTCCTCCTCTGCTGGCCTGACCCTCATCCTCAGCATCGCCTGCAGCCATCGACTGCACGGCCGGGCATGGCACCATGTGCTTGCAGGGGGCACGTCTCTCCCTGCTCCCTCTCCGTCACGTCCTTTGCAAACACTTGTTGTTATGGTGACAGCTCCAGAAGGAAAATGGTTTTGAGGATCTTTCAGATTTTTTAAGAAAGATATAGCAACTTTAATTCTTTTCCTTAAGGGAGATGGTTATCTCACTCAATGGCAACTGAATTTCTTTAGTTTTGTTTCTGGCAACCACTTTGGTAATGCTCAGGCTAAGAGATTTCACTGCATGGCAGTGAAATGGAAAGGCAGAGCCAAGTGCAAAGAGCTGCTTTTAAGTCCTGCTGGGGTTACAGGAGGTGCCTGAGCTGCAGCAGTGATGAGTCTCAGGTTCTCCAGAATGAGTGAGATTTTGGAGCACATCTGCATCTTTCTAGGATGCAAAGCTGGAGGAAAATAGCAAGGGACAATATTTCTGCCCAGTAACCTGTGCTTTGCAGAAAATGCTGCACTGAGAGATTTTGTTCTTCTTGCAGGGTCTTCTACAGAAACACCCCTTGGATTTTGAAGGTAGATGAATTCTCTCCATCTGCACTGAACAGGCTGAAGATTTTCACGTGTGACACTTGGGGGTGCTGCAGAGAACTGGGGTCTGTGGGCATCTTTAATGCAAGTAATGAATACAGCAAACAGCCTCAGACCAGCCAGGTAAAAGCAATCTGGGGATGTGATGTGGCCACAGGGCTGGATTTCATAGCTACTGTGTCCTGACCACAGAATATGGATGATAACCCACAAACGACTCAAGCACCTTGAGCAGCCAAGCCTATCCAGCCCAGTTTTGAGTGAGCTCATGAAGACCATTCCCACATCCCTACCGTACAGAGCTGAGGTCGGAAACCTCGAAAAAAAAAAAATCCACACACTTCAGGCCCTGCAGAGGCAGCTTGACACATCTGTGAAAGCTTTGCAGCCTCACCATGAACTGGGCATCCACGTGCAGCAGAGGAGCATCACGGGGCATCCTTCACCTGGGGACCAGGTAACAGGCTGGCTGGGGAGCTGAATCATGACGCATCGTGGGGAAGGCTGAGAGGACGAAGCTGTTTTGACCAAGCCCTGTGCTGTGTGTATAATAACACAGGGGTTTCACGCATCGCTCAGAATGAACAGGCAAACAAGCGGCAGCCAGAAATGTTAATATTTGCAGAAATCTCCTAGTTTTGGCGCCTGGGTGTGAGGATCTGAAGGAGGCTGGTGGAATGCAAACATGGATTCCTGGCTGCCTGCATGGATGGCATGGGGAATCTCACATCCCAGCGTGTCAGACCACCTGGCAGCGTGACTCGTGATGGTTTACACGAGGAGTCCTGGGGAGTGAGACAGTGCTGAGAAGTTCAGCAGCCATGTGAATCTGATCCCTAGGAAATGAGCTATCTGAGCATCCCTGAGAAAAACAAAAGCCGTGATTAAGCAGTGTTGCTCCTCCTGTGCCTGCTCCAGGACCTGTTTCCTATAGGGAATCACAGTGGGCTGTGGGTTAAACCCTTCCACAATCCCGGTGCCCCCAGAGCTGTGCAGCACCCATGGGCTCAGAAAAGCCCCAGTCCCATCATGCAAACTCCATCTACATAGTAGGAGCTGGATTTGTCCAAGCTGGTCCCCAACGCTTCTCCAAAAGCTCCGGTGCACAGAAGGGACCAAGTGACACAAACCTTTAGACCACTGGCCTTACTTGACCTGGGTCCTTTCATGTTTGGGTTGGTTTGAACCTGCTCAACACCTCCCACCATCTCCACCTGGCTCTCATCATGCTTGCCAGTTCATGGCGGTACTTGAGACCAGCTGGATGCTTTCTGAGCACAAGTCTCTGGCCTCAGCAAAACAGCGCTGTCATTTGGGCCTGGGAAGAAAATATTGGCAAATAATGGCATACCCTTTGGTCACCCTCCTCCTCCAGCTATTTATGCAAAGATATCATATCTCAGAGCATTGCTTCATTTCCTGCTCACTTTTCTAACCGAGATCTTTAAATCATGTCCCTGCAGCTGAGGCCATGGAGAGATGTGTAATGTTCATTAACGGTGATCCAGCTGTTACCTTGATTCACCTCATCTCTTCTTCTTTCACTTTTTTCCTTTCTGTTTGCTATTTTCCCTTCCCATTTCCTCCTGCTTTCTGGTCTCAGTGCAGGAGAGAGCTGGCAGGAGCCTACCGAAGTGGAGTCTCCTGAGTTGCAAGATGATTTTGGGAATGTCAGGAGATTTCCACGACCCTCCCACCCCATCAGGGATGCCATGGGCAGTGGGAAGGGCTGGCTCCAGGCTGCCCCATCCTCACCCCCATGGAGCCCTTGCCCTGAGGCTTGTCTGGGGCAGCATGTGGAAAAGACCAGATTTAATTCAGCTCAGTGCCTGAAATGTGGAAATAAGGACTGCTGAAGCGTCCCAGGGCAAGGACAGAGGATAGGACTGATAAGTCTTTCAACTGTGTTGAAAACAAACTCCTACACGTGGGCTTTCAAACCCCAGAGGGCAGCTGAGCTGGGAATTGCCAAGTGCTGCTGCTCCTTGTTCCCTTACAGCCGCACCAAAACCACCATCTCGGCCCGATGTCCGTGTGTGGAGGAGCCCCTGCCTCCGGATTTCCACTCTGCAGGGAAGGGGCTGGTGGGTGCAGGGGGGCCCAGACCAGTCACCCAGCACCTCCCTATTGTGGGACCCCAGTGCTGCAGCCCCAATTTACCCCTCTGCCCCACAACTGGGCACCCCTCAGGCAGAGCCATGTGGGACAGAGAGATCCAGAGAAATCAAGTCCTCAGAACAAAGGGAAAAAGGGAAATCAAAATGCAAAGCTCCTCAAGCCCTGTTGAGCTTTTCTGTCTGTGTTTGGAGAGCCGACACAAGGGACTGATACTGCTGATCAGCAGTTTCTGCCCCTTCCACTTGAGTATCGCTAGGAGCCCAGTGAAGCCCTCTGGACCCACCACACTCCCCGCTTCATCCCACTCTTTCTGTAAGGCCAAACCGTGCCTCTGACACCCGTCTCCAAGAAGACGTGTTTGCTGCAGGGGGTGGAGAACCACAAAGCGGTTTGGACCCAATCCATGAGCTTTCATCCAGACCCTTCCCGATCCACGTTATCCTTCATCTCCCCAGTGCATAATCAGGCTCTCCAAAACACAGCGTTCTCAGGTCCCAGCCCAGAGCTTGGAGCCTCCCAAGAGGAACATGCTAAAAAAAGAAAGAAAAACATTAGATTGCCAACTGAAGCGAGTGCTGAAAGGAGGGAGATGCCAGGCGCACTTAAACAAGAATTCGAGACCAGGGGACGCTCAGGCATGTGTTTTCAATCCGCAGACGGGAGACGTGTTCATTGGGAAATGGCTGCCACTCGCTGTTAGCTTTAGACCTCGTAGCTGATGTCCCAGAAAGTTAAATGGCCATGACAAGGACATCCCTGCTTGTATTAGAACTTTCTGCTGGGATTGATGGATTTGTGCAGTGCATGGTAAAATGGTGCCACTCCTCCTTTGGCTCCCAAACCTGCATTTGTAGCTCAAACCTGCAAAGATGGAGATAAGTAATTTTTCATGATCTTGTTGGCGGCAAGGAGAGTTATTAGGGAGAGTATCCTTTGCTGGAGAAAACTGAGTCAAGACATCAGTGGTCCTGGACTCCCTTGGGTGCCTGGACCCAGGTGGCAGTGCCGTGCCCTGGCACAGAGCATCGCTCCTGTGAGAGCAGCGTCCCGCAGCCCCGTGCCAGCCCCAGAGGCAGCGTGTCCTCTGGTGCAGCCCCAGCCCGGCGCTGCAGCAGGGGATGCTCCTGCTGCTCACACTGCACAGAGCGCCCAGGAGCAGGGTCCCGCCGAGGCCAAGGGGAGCTGACTGGGGAGCTCACCGTCAGCTGAACAATCCCAAATTCTGCTGTTTAAGGGTGAAGCTTCAGTTATCTGTCTACAAAGGGACTCACCTTCTCCAAACAACAGGCCTGCAGCTACCTCCACATGCATGGAGGCGCGGGCTGGAGGATGTCACCTCTCTGGGCTCTGTCACCAGCCCTGCAGGGAGGGATGAGCTCTCCAAACACAGCACGGATGCTGATTCACAGGGACATCTCCCAGCACTGATAGCTTGAGCTGCTGGGGGAACATAACCTTCCACAACACATTCCAGATCTCTGCTGAAAAGCAATTATTGGTGCTTTTACCTCTGTGCAGAGCCACACCAATAACGGACCATGGTGCTGCAGGCTGCAACAGGCCAGGGAGCTGCACCTTGGCTCACACCAGGCTGCGCATCCTCGGCTGGGCATCTTGTCTGCTGGTATGTGTGTGTCTATGCATAGTCTATAATGCCTCCTGGAGAAACAGTGGCAAAGCCACAAGATCAGAGGCTGGACACAGATGACGAAGCTATTTCCCTCTCAAAAGGATGCACTGAGGCAGATGATTCATCTCCCACCCAAAATCCGCCAGTTCAAAGGCAGCTATTTCTCGGGGATTGCTGGCGCGTGGCAGCAGGATGACACCTAACAGCAGCCGCTGTCCCGCTGCGCGGGCGCTCCCCACTGCACAGCGGCTGCCGCGCGGGTTGGCAGCCGTCACTGCTCCCAGCAACCCCGGCCCGTCCGCACAGGGAGATCCAGCATGGGAGCACAAAACTCCGTAATTGTGGGGAATGAGGTTTTGCTGCATTAAGTCACAGCTAAGTGGAGATTGTTCGGTTATCTCCAGATCCCTGTGTCATCCCTAGGTCCTGCTGCCACCTTCCTAGTGACATTCCCAGAAGCATCGCACTGAGTTGTGGAGAGGGGGAAAGGGCAGCAACAGGAGCAGGTTGGAAACGCTTCCTGCCCAGCAAGTGCTTCTTGTCCCCCAGTGCCTGGTGAGGGCAAGGGCTGAGCATCCCTGTCCCACTGCCACCACGGGGACTGGAGCAGGAGGGTGCGGAAAAGCAGAAGCAAGAGGAGGGCAGTAGATTGACAGTGCCTGACACATTGCTCTTTTGAGGGGATGCTCTAATTCTAACAGTGGTTAGGAGGTAGATGGCCTGTGCAACTCTTGTTGTCACTGCGCTCCCACTCCTGTGGGTTTCATTTGCTTTTACATCCAATATTGAAAGCTCTTGTGATTTTTCCCACATGTCCACCAGTGTTTGCCACTTCCCACAATATCCCAGGGCCCATCAGGTGACCACTTAAGAATGAAAATCCTTCTTTCTTCTGCTAACAAGCCTGCATCCCTTGTGATGACTGGACAAAACCTGAAGCTCTGACCCTGAAGCATTGGTCTGATTCGCTCTCTGAAGGTCTGGTGATCCGGAGAGCTGATGCAAGCATCAGACCTCTGGCAAAGGAAAACTGGGGAAGAGCAAGGAATTTCCCTGGGGCACATTCACAGGCTGTCATTGCTGAATGCAGCAGCAGGGCAGTGCAGGAACCGAGCAGTACAGGGACGGCGCCGTGCAATGCCGTGCAGTGCAAGGTAGCGCAACATGATCCAATGCTGTGCAGCGTGGTGCCATGCAGTGCCATGCAATGCAGCGCAGGGCTGTGCCAGGCCATGCCGTGCAGTGCCAGGCCATGCAATTCAACGCAATACAAAGCAATTCAATGCAGTTTAACGCAACTCAATGCAACGCAACGCAACGCAACTCAACGCAGCTCCGAGCTCCACGCGCTCCTCAGCACGCGCCCCCCCCCACGGGCAGCGCGCGAAGCCCCGCGAACCGCCTCGGCGCGCGCACACGTGACCCCGTCACATGCCGGAGCCCCGCCCAACCTCCCGGCCGCAGCTTCCGTCCAATGAGCGGACGGACGGGCATGCATCCACGTGGCGATTGGTCGAGGCGGATGTCAGTCCATGGGCGGGGCGGAGGCTCAAAGTGGAGAGGCCGGAGCGGTGCGGTGCGTGTTTGGTGGCGCGGGGGCGGTAGCGGAGGGGACCGAGGGGACCGGCGGGACCCCCGGGGTGGCCGGGGCTGTGCCCAGGGGTGCGCGGTGCAGGCCCGGGTGCGCAGCTCAAGGCTCGGGCCCGGGGGGCGCAGCGGGCCTCCCCCGCGCGGGGCTGGGCCCCTTGCAGCCGGGGGGCTGCAGCACACGGTGCCGCCGGGCCCTGGGGTTCAGCCCAAGGCTCCCCGGGCTGTGGGGCGGCTGTTTGCTGCCCTGGGGCCCTGTTACGGGCGCACGGCCGGGTCCTGTTGAACGCTGATTATTTTTGCTGAAGCGGTGGGAAACAGAAAGTTGTTGTTTGCAAAGGGACTGACCCTGTGCTGTAGCTTCACCGCCGTTCCCACCGTTTGGGGCTTTCCAGGGCTGGCACCTGGGCAGGTTCTGTGCTTCCTGCCCGCGCTCTGGTAACCGGGCCGTGCTCCACAGCGCCCAGCGGAGCCCGGTGTGAGGAGGGGTAGAAGTCTGCCCTAGCCCGGAGGGGAAGGGGTTTGGGGATGAGGGTGGCAGGAAACTCAGTGTGGGACCCGTGTGCCAGCAGGGATGGCCGGCAGGAGCCAGGAGCGGAGCCTGCGGGAGGAGCTGACGTGTGCCATCTGCTGCGACCTCTTCAGGGAGCCGGTCATGCTGGACTGCATGCACCACTTCTGCAAGGCCTGCATCCAGGGCTACTGGGACAGCTGCACCCGCGTCCCCTCCTGCCCCCAGTGCCGCCGCGAGTTCCCCGGCCGGGCGTTCCGCACCCACTACCTGCTGTCGGGGCTGGTGGAGAAGGTGCGGCGCTGCAGCTCTCCGGAGCACCGCCACAAGATGCAGGTGAGAGGCTTCTGGATGGGGGAGAAGGGAATGGGAGCTGTGTGAGCCCAGTGCAGCCAGCACAAGCCCAGCGCCCCCTCCTCCCACAGCCCTGGGTGTGCTTCACCTGACCCTCCTGCAATGGCATCTGCATCTCTTCTTGATTCATTCCCTCTCCCTGTTTCCTTCTAGGTGTCTGTCTTTTGCACACTTTCTTTTCTGGCATTTGTTCCCCACGCAGTCAGGAGCGAGGGCTGCTTGTGCTGGGTGCGCTCCGTGAGGGGCCAGGCCACACACAAGTCAGTTAACAGCATGCAGGAGTTAAACCTTCTGCAAAGATATGCCAGGCTGGAGATCCCAGTCTCAAAAACAGATTTGTTTTATTTTGCACAAACAAATATAGTTCTCAAGCCTGTGCATCAGGTAGATTCTTCTCCTTGCTGCCTTTATAAGAGATACTGTTGCAGCCACCCTCTAATGCTGTCCTCAGGAGCTGGGATTGCTTCTGCATCACAGCAGAGTAGTGAAATGGTCTCCTCACCTTCTTTTCCTCATTCCTGCAGAAGCACCTGGAAGATGCTTTGCAAGCTCGTCAAAAGGAGATGGAGAACTTCTTGCAGAGGAAGCATGCGGTGCAGGAAGATATCTGTGGCCTGACGGTAATGCCCTGTGATAGCGGCTTTTTGTACAGCATCAGGGTTCATGTTCATAAAGGATCTGTGTATTGCTTCAGCTGAGATTTAGCTCAGCTTCCTGTAAAAATCTACACTAATGGCTGTGTAGGGATCTGAACAAACTCTTCCACATGTGTGCCAAAGCCCATCGCTACTGAATATTCAGTGGAGGTTTTGAGAGGGGGCATTAAGCACTCCTTTATGCAGTGTTTACAAGGTATGTTGTTGCAGCAGAGCTGGGACAGGGTGAGTGGTGAGAGCTGCCAGCTGAGCAACCTGTTCTGGCCCCACAGCACTGTCACTTTGGGGAAGGGTCAGTTCTTGGAAGCTCCAAAATCCCCTTGTGTGTCTGGCGGGGTGGCAGCAAAGCTGCGGGAGCTGGGCGAGCAGCAGTTTTGGTGCTGCAGGGAACAGTGGCTTTGTTGCTAGGACTGTGTTTGGATTCACTGCGAAGCTCTGGGATGGTTTGAGGAGCCTGAGTGCTCTCTATGGGCTCGAGTGGCAGCACTGCCAACTTGTCACTGAATGAAACAAGAACAGCCAGAGGCTGACTACGTTTCCTTCTTGAGTGACATAGAAGTATTAAAAGCCAAGGAAAGCTTTAAGGAAAACACAAGTAGTTCAGAGGCGAGACAAAACTGATGGGAGCCTGCCTTCTGACTGGTGTCTCTGATCCCCCCTGCCTGTGCTGCCAGATTTGGAATAGAATTTTGAGGTTAATGAAAAAGTGTTAGCAAATACGCACATGCATCTGATGTCCCATTGCAGTGGAAGAACTGACTAAGAGGTGTTTCAACAGCAAAGGAGCGAATCGCTGGTCTGAAGGAGGAGGCCGTGCACATCCTCTGTGGTTGTGGTGTGTCAGCACCTGCTAGAGCCAAGGGAGCTGGGGTGATGTGCTGGCTGGCGAAGCTTCAGATGGACTCTGGGGGAGATGAGTTTCCTGCTGGTACAAAGAGATGTGCATTTCAGGAAGCGCTTCTCAAGAAAACAAGGAGGGCCAAGGTTGCACTTTGATATTAAAAGCTTAAAGACTGGGAAAATAAAACATCATCAGCTGTCTCTTGTAAACAGGCAGGACGACAGTGAGGGCACCGCAAGGTTGTCTGGCTGACTAAACAACTGGAAAAAAGTGACCTCTGAAAAGAGCTGAATGGGATTTTATCAGCCTTAACTACAGAGATAAGTTTGTGCAGCTCCCCCATCTCCCATACAAACAGGAACCCTGAGAGACGGAGGTGTCAAAGAAAAAGAGCAAGTTGCCGATGTCAGGCAGCTCTGCCTGGGGTCTGGCACAATGTGAAATAAATCCTAACTAACCTGAACAGCTGAGTCTGTGGCTCCAGAAAAGTACAAGAGCTCCAGTCATGCACACAGGCAAATTCCTGGTGGTGTGGGAGAGGGCTGTGGGCTCCTGCTCTGGCTGTGCAGGGATTTCTAGTTAAGGCAACCAAGCCATCAGTAGAGCTTTTCCCCCCCCAACACACACACACTTTGGTTCTGCAGCCTTGAAAGTTGTCCTTGTGTCCTGTTCTCCATAAAAAAAATTGTGAGTATGTCTGAGACTCCCGATTTCCAGAACTCTGTAAGCAGATTAACGGGCCCAGCCATCCTGTGCACCTACTTGTGTGCTTTAACTGGTAGACTCATCTTCTGCCTTTTCCCTCTGCTCAGAAGGTGTCTGGGGAGCTGAACTTAAAGATCCGGGCAGAGTTTGCCCGCCTTCATCAGATCCTGGAGGAGGAGGAGAGAGCCGTGCTGGCAGAGCTGGGCGAAAAGGAAGAGCAGTCGCTGGCACGGCTGCACGGGGACGTCCTCCAGCTGGAGGAGGGGATGTCGGTGCTGCAGAAGGACATGGAGCACATAGAGCAGACTCTGAGCAAGATGGAAGAAGTGTCGTTGCTGGAGGTGGGCGTCCTTGGCTGACCCTGGCAGGAGGCTGAGGGGTGTTTTGGAATTTGGGATGGGGAGGGTCCTAAATGACAGCACCAGACTATACCTGGAAGTCACTCTCAGTGCCAGCCCTCTGGATTATCTACACTTGGAGGCTTTAGCCACGAGGGTTGTGGTGATCTCTTGGAGGTGGTGGGTCTCGGGAGCCTTCGTTCTCTGCAGCCCCTGTGAAATTGCCTTGGCCGTGGTCCCCAGGCAGCTTCCCCCAGGGTGGGGGGTCCTGGCAGGTTGGTTTCCTCTCTCAGTGCTTCTTGACAGCAGGAGGCAGGACAGGGAGCTTATTTGTGCAGCTGCATGAATTACAGATAGTGACTGCTAATTCTCTCTGCTCCTCACTGCAGGTGGAGAGCCTGGATATCAGGTACGTGTCTGGCATGAAAGAAGCTGATTCCCTTTTCAGGAGCTTATCTCTGTCCCTGGCTGGGACCACATGGGAGAGGGATCTTACCTCAAGTTTTAAAAGCATGACAAATTGCTCAGCGAGCTGCTGGTGCTGTGAGAGGTGGGGGCTGGTCCCCAGCACATGTTGGATGCTGTCCCCAGGGAGCACGTGTGTCTAGATGGCTGGGCTGCAAGAGCAGGTGGAGGAGACTTGCTGGTTTGGGATGGGTGCAAGGGTCATGCATGCTGCAAGCAGGAGCAAGGCTGATGCCACAGACTTTGTGTGCTTTGGCTTCTCCCTGCCCTTTCTTGGCTTCTTGCAACTTATGGGCCTACAAAACTGACCCCTAGGTGCTGGTTTGTGTGGGGCTGCGAGTAGCTGAGGGCCAGAACTGCCACAGGGGAGCGTGTCCCTGTCCCCTGCCTCCCTGTGGGCTGCAGTGGGGTGCAGGCCTGGCCTGTTCACCCGTGGGGGAGTCCTGTTGGGGTGTGCTGGGTGTTGCTATGGCGTGAGTCACTGCTCTATGAACAGTGCTGCTGGATCTGTCTCAGTGTGAAACACCTGTGCCCCGAGCTCCTTGCGCTGGGGGTAGCACCACATCAGAGAGCAAGCAGCCATTGGAGAGGTTTGTGTCCCATCTTTGCCAAATCCATCGCATGCAGCAGTGTGCCGCAGTCCTGACCACGCTCTTCCAGTGCTGCTCTCTCTGTCCCAGGCCCTTGGTGCGTGTTGAGACCCAGCCTGCCTTCAACCTGGAGCACTACAGGGACAGCCACAGCGGCCCCTTGCAGTACATCTTCTGGAGACGGATGCTGCGCTCCATCTGTCCCGGTGAGCAGATCTGTGTGAGGGATGGATGTGCTGGATGGTGGCCGGGGATGCTCTGCAGAGGGAAGATACAACCAGTAAAATGCCATGCTCGGTATCTTCACAGCTCCTGCCCCGCTCACCTTCGACCCTGAGTCAGCCCACCCCAACTTGGTCTTCTCCAGAGACCTGACAGCGGTGACAGAGAGGAATCGAGCCCAGCCCGTCCCCAGCAGCCCCCGACGCTTCCTTCAGTGCGTCAACGTCCTGGGCGCACAGACCTTCGACAGCGGCCGGCACTACTGGGAGGTCTGGGTGGGCCGGAAAACCAAGTGGGACCTGGGGGTGGCCGCTGAGTCTGTGGACCGGGCAGCAAAGGTCAAGCTGTGTCCGGAGAACGGCTACTGGACACTTCGCCTGCGGAACAGGACGGAGTACTGGGCCACCGCCACCCCATGGGTGCGCCTGACTCCCCGCCGCCCGCCCTGGAAAGTTGGGGTCTTGCTGGACTGCCAGGGGGGCACTGTCACCTTCTTTGATGCTGGGGACATGTCCCACCTCTTCACCTTCCACCAGGTCTCTGCAGAGAGATACTGCCCCTTCTTCAGCACCTGCTTCAGCGACGGGAGGGTCAACGTGGAGCCCATGCGCCTCTGCCACCTGGCCCTGTGAGGCACAGGGAAAGTGGGGTGCTTTGGGGACACCAGCCTGGCTTCCTGTCCCTCCCTCAGGGGGCTGCCTGGGGCTGTGCTGGAGGCCAGTTCTGCACACGTGGACCTGGTGGGTGTTGGAGGGGCTGTTCTGGTTTCGGTTTGGGGAGGGAGGAGGGAGATGAGTCTCTTCCCAGGTCCCATCTGCTGTCTTTTATCTGTCCCGTGGGCTGCAGTCGCTGCACTGCATTGCCAGAGGTGCCTGGCACCCCTTGAAGAACAATGTTCCACGCCTGAGCGTTACAGGGTTCCGTGACCGCAGCAGAGGTGGCTGCGAGCTCCTTGCACCTCCTGTTCCTCCTTGTTCCGACGCATTCACCCTGTGGAGAGGGACAGCCATCCCTGAGCACCATCAGGTGCCTCTTGACACTTGACCCTGTGTCCCCACAATGAGCTTTCTCTGCTCAAATTGCCTCTTGGGGACAGGCTCTGTGCCTGGGCCAGCGGCAGAGGGAGCTCGGTGCACGGCGTGGGACCCACAGCAGCCCAGGGACTGCAGCGCTGCCTCCCCTCTGCTTAATCACCATTAAAACTCATTAGAAAGACTGCTGCCTGGACTGGACCTGCTTATGGCTTGTGAGCTGTGTGGCATCTACTGTGCTGGGGTGTAGCACAGCCAGGGGACACAGAGCAGCCCCCCCAGCCCCTGCTCCAGCCCTGGCTCCCTTCTCCCTGCAGCACAGGAGCTGTGCAGCCACCACTTTCGCTCAGCCCTTCCCTTGGAGTGCTCCCTCCACATATTGCAGTGGCTCTTGGGCTTTTGCAGTTTACCCCCTGTGTCAGGCTGTTTGGCAACAAGGTGGGGCTGAGGGGGGTTGTCTTGAGTCCCCTCCTGGGTTTTAAGATTCCGTCTCGTCTGCCCTGCATGGGTCTTAAGGATTTGTGTATGTGAAAAATGCCGTGTCCTGTTTCTGGACAATTCCACAGCAGCCTTGGCAGCCCGTGCTGCTGGGAGCAGGCGGTGCCAGCACAGCTCTGGGTCCGTCAGCCCCCTGCAGCCCTTCCTGCAGGAGGGCAGCTTGGGGCTCCTGGGGGACCAAGTGGAGTGGATTAGGCTGCTGTGGGCCATGCCGGGGGTGTGCTGGCCGTGCTCCCCAGCTTGCTTGGCCTTGCTTTTGAGTCTGGAAGTGCTGGGGTGGGTCGGGGCTGGGCTGGTGGGGGCAATGGGTGGGAGGAGGATGGCAGTGCAGGGGTGGGTGAGATCATTGTGTTTATTCGACTCAAATCCACTCCAGGGTCAAAGCAGCGGCTGGAGCTTCCCTGAGCTTGTGTAGCCCCTGGTGCTGGCTGGAGCCTGTGAATTCCATCTATGGAGGCTCAGCTTTCTGGGCCATGGAAAGTGCCAGGCACAAGGGCTTTCCAGCTCCCACAGCTGGGCACAGGGACACTTACCAAAGCAAGTCCTTCACTGGTCATCCCCCTGCACAGTGGGGCCAGGACCGAGGACCTTGTCCTCCCACAGATCCATGGAGGACGTTCCACCTTGGGGTGCAGCACCGCTGCAGTGTGCCAGAGCTGGGCTTTGCTGTAGCACCAGTTTTGGGGTTGTCAAATGCCTGGGCCAGGGCAGGAGAGGACTCTGTGGTCAGCTGGAGGGGAGGGTGGTCCCCAGGGGTCCCCAGTTGGGCTTTAGCTGGTGAGTTCTGCCCCCTCCCTGCTGAGCCCCTGGGCCAGACGTGGCCTCCTCTGCCGGCTCCTGCCGTGTCCTCTCGCTGCCCCCGCAGCCCCAGCTGAAATAAAGAGTGCAGAAAAAAGAGCTGTTGGCTTGGAAATGCTGCGGTGAGCGGGGCTGTAACCCCCCCTGCCAGGGCTGGCAGCCTCTGCGGGAAGGTCAGGCTGGTTTGATCACGGCAGGGGGGGCTGGAACCCATCGCCTCCCCGACCTGCTCTGAAACCGCAGGCAAAGAAGGCTGGGCAGCAGCAGGCAGCTGTCCCCGAGGTGTGATGGGGAGCGGGTCTGCCAGGCGCTGGCAGGCAGCGAGCGCAGCCGAGCTCCGGCGCTGCCAGCTCCCGCTGCCGTGTGCCGCGGGGGCCGCTGCAGCGGCACGGGCTGCTGGCGTTTTGCTGCCGTGCGTGCCAGTGCCATCGCCACCGCCTCCTACACCTTCCCCTTGCCAAAGGCAGAGCTGGAGAGTGGTGAAATCTGCTTATCCCAAATCCCTGGGCTGAGCAAGCTCGCGAGGAAGCACGTCCTCCCTCCTCCTCCTCGCCAGGCTGTGTGGGGTGGCTGTGGTGCGCCGCTCCCAGGCAGAGCCGCTTTTTGGGGTATAATGTCCTCGCCTGGCCCTGTCTGCGGGGAAGGGCTGTGGCAGGAAGGCTGGGGCAGCAGACCCCCTGCCCGCAGCATGTACGGCAGCTCCTGCGAGTGGGGAAAAAGCTGCTCTGAGCTGCTGTACATGCAGCATTAGCTGGGCAAGGAAATGCTGCTGTTAAATGCTGTCTGGAAAAAACATTTCACTCATAAATGCAGAGTAGGAACCACGGGTGCAGCATGATTGCAGTGACCAACTGGGCCTGGCCCTGGGTTCAGGCAGGAGGGGATGGGGATGGGAGAGCTGGCACCGTGGGTGCAAAGCACCCGTTTCTGCTCCAGCACCCAGGCTCTACCATCACAGGGCTGCTCTCGCCACCTGCTCCCAGGACCAGGCTGTATTTTCCCTGCAGGTTACCTTGTCATTTTATCCCTGGGTGTTCTCAGAGCCACCCCAGTGTGCTTTTCCCATAGTGTGCCTGGGGCTGCGCGGTGTCCAGCAGCTCTTGCCCTGCCCCTCCACGCTGCAATGCATCTGTGTCTTTATTCTGTGCTTTGGGGAAGCCTTTGCTTCCTTGGGTCCCCCCACGCACTGGAAGAGGGACAAGATTTTAAAATAAGATCCTTTTGTTTCCCAGGGCGGAAACAATGGAAAGGTCCCATCAGTCCCACAGTCACCCTGTGTTTGTGATGGAAAATTCCCCGTCGTCGTGGGGCGAGTCCTCCCCGGTGTCCTGCCGTTAGATGGCAGCATGGACGGGCTGGTCCCGGCCACCACCACCTGCGCAGTGCCACATTTGGACTGCAATGGATGGATGATGCCAAGTTCCCTTGATTTTGGGGGTGCCAGGGGATCCCGTTCCCCACAAGCCCAGGGCAGACCCTCTGCTCTTCTTGCACTCAGCCTCTCCAGGCAGCCCTCGGGCTGTGCATTTTGTCCAGCATCTCAGCAGTGCGGTGTGATTCATCCCTCCATCACTGTTCGCATCTCACCACCTCGCTGCTCCTCTCAGGTGTGTGATGACCCTGGATGCTCACAGTGGTCCCCAGCACGGGCACACTGCCATGGCAAGGAGCCCCATGGCTGCCCCATCTCTGATCATGGCCCCTGGCACAGCTCAGCTCCCTGTGGCACTGTGCCGTGCTGCCCCTCTGTGCGGTCCCCAGCTCTGCCTCATCACCCTATCATCACGGCAAGTTTTAAAAGTCTCCCTCAAGAAAGTTGCAGGGGTTTGAGCACCCACCTGGGATGGAAGGACACCATCGCTTTCTGTTCCTTCTGCATCAAGGGAGGTGGCCCAAGATGAGTGTGCTGAAGAGCAATGCAGCTGGCGCTCTCAGGGTTAAAAGCTCACTAATTGGGCCCAGGGGACTTGAGTAAAATAACTTACACGGCTTTGAGCCCCTCTGCCGGCTCTGAGAGGGGCAGGGTGATCTCTTCCACGGGTTTGGAAATGAGAGCACTTGAGCACACAAGAAGTTTTCATGTCTTTTCGAAGCCATGAGCACATGGTTTTCATTCAAGCTGGCTCTTCGCTGTCTGCCAGCATGCATAATTAATAACCCCCCGGGGTGCAGCGTGGGGCTGTGTTAATTTATCTGTTCAGCGCTCCTCGGGTGCGCAGGCAGCCGGCCGGGGCTGTGCCCACCGAGCCGCTGCTCTCCCAAAGCTCTCCCACCACCTCCGTCTGCAGCGTCTTCACAGTCGGTTGGCACCGAGCGGGAGCTGCTGTCGCTGGCAGCGGCAGCGGTGTGGGGGCAGCACCACTGGCACTTGTGGAGCAGCACCAGCACCGTCCTGCTGCCAGCGTCGCGGTTGTGTTCATCGGTTTTGGTGTACACCCGCCAGAGTGGGGGGTGTGCCACATGTAACGATACTCGGGGGCAATGTGGCTGCTTCACGCTGCTGGCACTGTGCATGGGTGAAAGGCTTGAGTGGGGGCCCCGAGTGCTCCCCCAGATGAGTAGGGGTGCAAGTGTGTGCACACAGGAGTGAGGAAGTGCATGTGCTTCTTTGTGTGCCCGGGGGGTGCAGGAGGAGCAGGGCTGCAGGGAGTGTGTGCACACAGGTGTGAGGTATGGGCTGGGGGGGACATGCAGGCATGAAGGTGCATATGCAGGCAGATGTGAGATGGATATGTTCACGTGAGGTGTGTGCACACCGGTGTGAGAGGGTATTTATGTGCATTCCCGCTGGTCCCAGAGACTGGGGTGTGCACCCAGGGCATTTGCACACAGGGGTGATGTGCATGCACACAGATGCGAATGGGAGGTACAGAGCTGCACACGGGCGTGCGGGGTGTGTGCTCACATGAGTATGCACACAGGTGTGGGGGTGCTCATGTGTGCGCGGGGCACGGATGATGCACACCATGCACGTAGGTGGGGGACACTCTTGCACCCAGCTGCAGGGATGATGCACACCACGCACGCAGGTGTGGGACACCCAAGCACGCAGGTGCATGGGGATGCACACACCCACGTAGGTGCGGGGGTGCAGACGGACACCCCACCGGTGCCCGGAGCCGCAGGTGCGCCCCCCNCCGCGGGTTCGGCGAAGGGCGGCGGGCGGCCCGGGCGGGCGGAGGAAAAGGAAGCGGCCCCGGTGCTCCCCGCCCGCCGCCGCAGCTGGGGCGCGGCGGGAGCAGAGCTCGGGAGCGGGGCGTTCCGCTCCGCATCGCTCCGCGCCGCCCCGCACGGACCTGCCCGCAGCCCCGGAGATGAAGAGAGTTTGCACCCTGTCCCTCTGGCTCTGGCTCGGCTTTGTCTCGGAGGCAGGTGAGCGCTGCGGGCTGCCCGCTCTGCCGCCCGCCCCGCACCTGCGGGCACGCTGGGGATGGGGCTGCTCCGGCGGGACGGACCGGGCGCTGCCGCCCGCATGTCCCCCCGACCCCGCACTGGCCGCCGCGGTGTCCTCATCCCGGACAGGGACGTGCCGTGCCCCGGCGCTCCGCGCTCCGGGGTCCCCCATCCCCGACGCGGACCGGCGCTCCGCGGCCCGAGGTCCCCTATCCCCGACGGGGACCCGCGCAGCCCGTCGCGGCGTGCGCCAAGCCCGGCACAGCCCGCCCTGGGGTCCTCTATCCCCGACGGGGACACTCCGCCGTGCCCGCCCGGGTGACCCCCGCGGCTGTGACAGCGTCCCCGCAACGAGAGCACAGGACGGGAGGACCCCGCTGCCGTCCCTACGGGGCCGCGGGGTAAGGCCGTGGGGAGCCCACAGCGTGCCCGCGCCACGAGTGTGCTCACTGCAAGCCGGGTGAAACAGCACTGGGCTCTTGCAGGAGGAATTTCTCTGTGCAGGGAAGTGACTGCCTGGGAGGGACAGATTGAAGGCCGGCTCGCTGCTCTGTTTATTTATTTTTTCATGCAGACAGTCATTAATTTGTGAGCGCCAGGCAGCGCGCTGGGGAGGAAGGCGTGAGGAGGCGGTGGTCCCTGCGATGCCATCCAGCCTGCCTCTCCCAGCCCGTTGCTGGCAGCTCTGGTCTGCCTGGGAAGTCACCCAAGGCAGGACCTGGTGAAATGGTTTTTCCTCCCCATAGTGTTTCTGGGGCAAAAGGCTGTTGGGCAGTGAGCTGAACCCCTTGGCCATGGCTTGGGTCAGGTGGATGAAGGGCCATGGCAGAGATGGGGCTGCAATGCGCTTCCAGAGAGCAGAGACCGCGGGGCAGAGCTGGGTGGGTGCTGCTAGGGCAGTGGGGATGGGGCACCGGCCCCACCGACTTCCCCCAGGGAAGCTTGTGCTTGCACAGGTAAAGCATTTACAGCCCAGATCAGAGCGAGACCGACAAAAAGTTAGTAAGGCTGGAAGCTTGCAATGTGGGGAGATGAATTTTGGGAGCATAAATAGAATTTTCTGTAGCCTCAGCTCAATGACTCACTGTCATCGGCAGCGTTTGCTGCCATCGTTGAAGTGAACTCGCGGGAGGGCTGCAGGTCTGGACATGGAGGTGCAGTATGGACAGCATCACCAGCAGCAGCACTGTCAATCTGCTCTGCCCAAAATGCTGCTGGTGGGGCTCTGGTGCCATGGGGCTGAAGGACCCACCGGGCTGCCAGAGCTCAGGGGGAGCCCTCGAGGCAGGGCAGAAAGCAACCTGCTGCTGGTGGCATCGGAGCAGCGGGAGCTACAGCTGTTCAAAGCTCTCTTGTTAGCAATTTGCAAAGCATCATGTAGCTGTTCTCCGGTTCTTTCATCTCCCGGAGGTGCAGGGAGCTGTGCCTGGGAGGCTCTGGCCAGCACGGCTGCGTGATGTGTGGGTCTCGTCAGCGCGGGGCTGTGCTGAGCTTTGAAGCTCTCCAGCGCTGCCTGATTAGTGCAGTGACGAAGGGCAATGTGGAGCTCATCTGGGGGATCGTACCCTGGTGGTTTGCTTCCTCTTCTTCTATTCTACCCGAGACCAATTTTTCTGTGCGTAAAGGACTCACAAATTCCTCATTAACTATGATCCCAACTGTGTGTAAATGTTTGCTCCCCTTGGAAGCAGGAATGGGGGTGTGAGGCTGTTCTACCTGGGAAGGGTGAAATACTCAGGATCATGAAAGGTCTGTTCTGGCTCTGCATCCTGGTTGTTCTGCACCCCGGTACCTGGTTAAATGTGGCAGCACTAAGAGGAGATACCATGTGTAAGAGCACACAGGCTCTCCCTACATCCCGGCTCCACAGGGCTCCCAGAATGGAGTTGGGGAGCTGCCCTTTGCAGGCTGTGAGATGAGAGGAGAAGGTGGAGGTTCAGCCCCAGCATCCCAGGACATCTTGATTTAACCCTTTGTGAGTGCCAACGAGAGCCTGCGCTCCCTGAGCCACCACGCTCTGGGTGCAGAGCAGCACTGACCACCCCACAGCCAAATGATCCCCTGGGGGACTCCAGCTTGCTGCTTTCAAGAGCACATGCGCTTTGTGTGAGGGAAGGGTCTGTGCTTGTGTAGGACCTGAGCCGATTACATTGGCTGCCGCTGCCTGCACTCCTCTAAGATCAGACAGACCTCCCCGGCCGGGTGCTTGAACAGCCCCGCGCTGACCATGCCAGCAGCAACATTCGCCTTTGCAGCTGGGGAATTGAAGCAGTTGCTTTATTGCAAGTAATAAATGTGGCCCAATTCAGCAACACCCTTTCATGCAAAACCCTGTGAGTGCACAACAAATCCTGTTCTGGCTTAACCCAGTCACTTGTTAGTGATGAGGTAGAGCCAGGGCCCCCGAGGAGGAGGTGGGTGATGGGAGGGATGCAGCCTGCGGGGTGGGGGCAGCCATGGCCCTTGTGCCCAACCGTCTGCCTGGGGACAATTTCACATGAATGGGCTGCAACTACCACCCTGGGATTCGGCTTGGGCACGCAAGCCCGTGCCTTACTGCCTGCACAGTTTGTTGCTAAGCTCAATTTGACGTGTTGTTCTGTTCGGGGGGATGCTCCCCTGGCAGCGCAGTGTCCCCAGCCAGCGCGGGCCGGGCGGGAGGGGGGTTCCTCCGGCATGTCCCACCCCGCTCTGCTGCCTTTCTCCTGCGGGCCTGCTCCGTGTGGGATCGCTGTCCCCAGGGTGTCCCTTGGCCCCGCGTTAGTGCGGTGTTTTCCAGGGCAGGCGTGGGAAGGGCAGGTGCTCTCAGTCGGGAACCGGCTGTTCCCGGCGTCCCGGGGCAGTTCCTGGGGAGTGAAAGGGAGAGCGGGATCCCACGGGAACGGCAGCAGGGGGGGGACCGTGGCCAGGCAGCGGTTTCTCCGGTGCTGTACAGGGAGGAGCGGAGGAGGTCGCTTTGCAGAGCGGCTGCTGAGTTGAAGTTGGGTCTTGATGGACTTCTGGGTCTGCCCAGCTCTCAGCAGTTCTGGGGAGCACTGTGGGCCCTGGAGACAGTGCCCATCTCACCCACCTTGTCCTCACACACCCCACCCACCCATCCTGCCCACTGCCGCAGGTGCAGCAGAGGCATTTCCAAATGATCGTGGCATCTTTGCCTTCAGCCTGCTGGACTGCAACAGCCCCAAGCAATGGGGGCAGGGTGGGGGGCTCCCTCATCCCTGTTTTGGGTAGAGTCTGTGTATGTAAACCCAGTGATGGGGGACTGCTGCAGTAAGCCCGAGGTGGTGGGGATCCCGACGGGTCCTGCAGGTGCGGGGGGAAGCAGAAAGCAGAATGCCACAGGCTGCGCTGGGACGGGGCACTGCAGCCGAGCAGCGGTTGTGGTGGTTTCCGTGTGAGGAATGACTAAACGTCGCAGGGCTCTTCCGCTGGGGAAGACGGGCTGGGGCATTGTGACCGAGGGCTGCAAAATCACAGCTCGCCTGGAGAAGGCAGTTCCTGGCGGGTTCCCGTGCTGGGAGGATGCGGAGTGTGGCAGGGGGCTGTGGGTTGTTGCACGCCACTGTGCAGCTCGGTGCCACGGGGCCTTGTGGGTGTTAGACCTTTACCTGGGTCCAAAGGCAGTTGTGCATGGAAAAATATGTGGGTTTGCAAGGAAAAAAATCCACAGGTGGTCAGTTAAAGCTGAAGGTCCCCTTTCCTACCATGGACTGTGAGCCGGAGGAGCTCAGCACCATGTTTCACCTTGACCTGCCCCAGGCAGCTCCTGCAAATCTCCACCCGGGCAAGGGACAGGGGGAGCCGGGCACGTGGCCCTGAGAGGGTCCAATGCCAGCTGGGTGCTGTGGGGGGACAGCAACCTGTCTGGTGTGTGCCAATGTCTGCTGGGGAGGCCAGAGCTGAGCCTTGCCCTGGGCCAGAGCTGGAATTATCTTTTGTCCTTCGTTAGGAAAAGAAATACTACTGCAGCTGCACTGGCATCTAGTGACTAGTTAAATTAATTCCAGGGATTTTATTGCTTCTGGCTATCCCAGACCTTTGTTTCTTGTTTCATGTTGTTAAAAGGGAGGGTTAGCCCGGTCCCAGGGGGGCTTTTTTTCTCTGGTCAAAATAGTTGTGATGTTTTCAGCACACAGTATTATTGCCCATCTGTGGTGCCTCATTATTAACGCAAAATAGTAGAAGTGGAGGTGGCCTGTGGTCAACTTGGCAAGGAGGCGTGAGGCCTTGAGCCCAGCGCGACCGCTCGTTTTGTTGAGTGGCCACGGGCAAATCGCTCCACCTCTAGGTGCAAGTTCAGCAAAAGGAGGGTGAAAACGTGGCCCCACAGCAGCCGGTGGCAAAACTCCCACTAAGTTTTATACGCTGAGGATATTAAGCGGGGAGTCTCTCCTGGAGTAATTTCCCTGCTGAGGTAGCAGAAACAGGTTTCAGCCAGTGACTTATATTTCACCTTACAACTTCTCCCACGTGTGAACTGTTTTTCTTGCTGCTTTTCTGCCCCCTCCTTCCAGGGTGAGGATCTCCAGCACAGGCTTTGTGGGCCAAACCTGGAGGTGCCGTGGGACAGATGTCATGTGCTAATGAGGGAGGATCAGTTTCGGAGGTCAGGAAAATACTCCAAACTGGAGAAACAGAGAACAGGGTGGTAGGGAAAGGCAAGAGCTATGGTCTCCTCTTTTCTGAGCATGTAAGAACCAAGCAGCTGCTGTTCCCCTGCTCTGCTTCTATGCAGTGAAAGGCGGTGAGGACCCTGGGACTATTCCCAGGAAGGATCACGAGAAAGGGCTGAGTAGGTTGCTGACCCTCTTGGTCTTTATCCCCCATTACCGATGCTCAGAGCTCTGGAGTGAGCAGAGAGAAAGGGGAGGTAAGATTTTACCTGCCTGCAGCGGCCAGTCCGCTGTTGGTTACAACTCTCAGCAGAGCCTGGAAAAGCCCAGATCGAGTTGCAGAGGGCTTAGTGAGAGGATAAGCTCAACCCTGCTCCCCGGTCTCAGCGCATGCAGAGCGGGAAGCACTCAGTAGCTTAGTGATGCTTTCGGGACCTATTGCTGCCCTGCGAAGTGCAGCCACCCCCAGTGTGTGGGCACAGAGGGGTTAAGCCTTCTCCTGACTGCAGCTCCACTGGTCTGGGTGAACGCCAGCCGGTGCACTGAGTCCTCCCACCGCGCTCTGCGGTGCTGGTGCCAGTGTCACAGCACCCGTGTGCCATCCCACCGGAGTGTCACTGCACGACATGGCAAAGCCACCCACCTGGGCAGGCTCCGGGGGCTGGGGCAGCCCCCTGGGGAAGGGTTAAGCAAAGACGAGCGGTGCCGATGCCAGGCTGGGTGTCCAGGTTCTCCCTTGGCGAAGGTCAGCGGTGGTTCATGGGAAAGGAAAAATTGGCAGCTGGGCCGGATGTCCCTGCATTTCCCCTCTTCCTGCAGCCGCCTGAACGACGTTCCTTATTTAGCTTTCCTGACGGACAGGAGGAATCTGATGGCGGAAACTGTCACTGCCTGATAACAGCTCAGGGACCCCTTTATGATGGGCGGCATGGCAGGGAACGGGGCAGCGCTCCTCTTTGCGAGGAGGGGATTGCCAGGCAGCCAGGGCTGCCCTTTGCATCGGGTTTTCAGGGGCAGCCGCGGGTAGGGCGGGAAGGGCACTGGCAGCCCTTCCCTTTGTGCTGGTTTGTGTACAAACCCCCTTGGTACTATTTAAAAGACTCTTAAGGCCAAGAAACTATGGTGTGTATATATATATATATATATTCATATTACACTGGCATTTTTTTCTTACTTCTGGTGAGGCATGTGAGCTGTTGGAAAGGCCGTGGATGGGGAGTAGGGAGGCATGGAGCAAAGCTGCCCTGCCAAGGTTTGAGACCAGGCGAGGCTTTGCACTCGCTGGCAGCGAGGACGTGAAGGGCAGGCAGGACTGGGACGCACTAGCAGGAGCTGGGAGTGATGACCAGCACACGCATCAGTACTGGCACTGACTCCCACACCAGGATGCTCTCTGACGGAGCAGATAAACACTGCAAAAGGGATGTTACTTCATGGTTTATTGTCCCCAGCTTTCTCTCCATAGAAGATGGCATCTTGCTAGTGTCCGAGCCGTTCTCATATATGTGCCTATGGTGACCAGCCGCAAAACCACAAAAGGTCCTGAAATACAGACTATATTTCAATATATCCATTGATTTTTATCTTGCATCTGTGGAGGCCACCAGGCTGCTCCCATACCAATAAGAGCATTGTTTCCATGGCAATTAATGTATTTTAAAAGGGCAGAATGTACGGCGAGACTGTATTTTTTAAAGAGCAAGGCCTAAGCAAGGCAGCCCTTACCACTGGACCGGACACTGGACACTCAGTTTTACTCTGCAATGCACTATGCGTTACGTTGGGATGCAAAAGCTGTGCTACAGCCTCACAGCCCTGAGATCACCGGTCCTCTGCTGCTCAGAGAATCTTGCGTTCCCTGGGCTGGTTGGAGCTGTGTGCCCCAAGGTGCGTGTCCAACCATTTCAGTTTTGTCTGAGCAATATTAAAACTCTCCCTGCAAGACTGAAGGCCTCAGCAGGAACTCTCACAGGTTGTTTCTGTGCTCTATGAGCAACCTGCTGTACGACCAGGTCGCCTACCTCAGTATCCATGAGTTGCAGGATTGAGGTTTAGGTCATCAAGCTATGCTGGTAGCTCAGGACCTAAAGCTTCTAATTTCAGCTAAGTTCAAATTCCTTTGTGTTTGCTTTCTGTCATAAAGCAGCAGAGGCAGGGAGACTGGTGCGAAGGGAATTGCTGTATTTGTGTTTATTTGCTGCTCTATCAGTGCCACAGGTGTGTGCTGAACTGGTGGACATGGCAAGGAAGTGGGAGTTCCTGCCCCAAACCTCAGGGCACATTTCAAATAACCATGCTGGGGCAGGGGTAGCCATGAGGGATAACAGGGTTTTGTGTCCTCCTGGTTATTCGGAGAGAGAAAAAACAGGAAAATTCACATTGGAAGTTGTTTAAAATCATGCGTGTTTCTTATGGTGTCACTTCCTAGTGTGACGCACAGTCGCCGTTGCAGCGAGGTGAATTAACTTCCTGCTGTACCTTCCTGGGCAGGAGTCATCTCACCCAGTCCCCATCACACAGAACTTCAGTGTGTAGCATAAGGCACTTGCTCTATGGTCAGCAGGGGGAGAAAGGCTTTTTTGGAGACATTCCACCCCATCCTCAAAGAGGTGTTGAAGGAGTTGCCTTTGGGGAGGTCCCCAGGTGACGGCAGAGACAGCTCCCAACCCACGCAGTGTCTGCACCCGGGCTGGTCCCCAGGACTGGCAATGCCCCTCTGCCAGGTTGCATTTCACCCCCTAATCCATCCTTTTCCTCACTGGCCACCTTGGCTCCCTCCATTGTGGCAGCTGTGCCAGGGGACAGGCACGGTCCGGCAGAGAGTAAAATGAAAGAACAGCATCAACCAAAACAACTGATGGCCCCAGTCTCGGGAGACGTGGCCAGGAGGAGGCCGGGAGGCAGTGGGATCATGTGGAATGAGCAGCAGACAAAGGAAGGAAGTTTTTATTACTGGGCCAAATCCTGAAGTCCTTCAGTTGTATTTAGGCAAATGTCTCAATGACTTCAGTGGAGAGTGGTCTGAGTAAAGAAAGAAAAAAGGGCTTCAGAATCTGGCCCCTGGGTAATTGTGTCACATGAGCAGCTTATAAAGAATTTCCAAGCTCATGATGGCTTTCCTGAGCAGTCAGAACTGGCCAGCGAGCAGCACACATAGCAGCCAGGCCTCCTGCCTGGGTCACCGTCCCCTTCCTTTCAGGGGACACAAGCACCTGTCCCACCAGTCAGTTCACCATTCTGGCTGCTGGCAGAGCTTCGTGGAGCTTGGCAGACCCCACAGTGCCAGCCAGGTGCACCAAGTGGTTCCACAAGTTTGTGAGGGTCTGTCTGCATGTTCTTGAGACCCAGGAGACCCACAGAGGGTTTTGGGGTCCTCCATCAGCTGTCTGAGTTCCAGAGGCACGTGGACCCTTCATGCAGTGAAGGAGTCTATAAAATATTTGCTGGTTTCATGTATTCCTCCCAAAAAGCTACAAAAAGCACAGGGCTGTGTTGCAGAGCCTGGAAAACCCTCCATCATTTTCCCTGTGTGCAAAAGGTCCCGTGTTGGCTGGGGGATGTGTGTACATGTCCGCACAGACACAAACGTGTGTGCTGCCAGGCTCAGCTCTGGGCTTGGCTCTCTATCTGTGACTGTTGCTCCCCCATTTCTGAATTACTGGCGTCTGCTGAGATTAATGTTAGATATAGTGACCTAAAAAAGTAAATACTGACAAAAGTAAGGGTCAAGTCAATAGTTTCCATGGACAGAAGTAGATCTTGATATTTACTAAGGCAAGAAGGTTGGGCACGAATTGTGGTTTACACTCAGATTTGGAAACTGCCAGCTCAGAGTGGTGGCAGCAAGCAAAATTGCATCTAGTGGAGGTGACGGCATCCAGCGCTCACAGAAATCCATCACTTGCCTGTTGGGTCATCCCAGCCTGATCAGAGTCCCCAGTGAGGTGTAATCCGGTCTAAGTGGCCATCATCCCTTCATCACGCTGCAGTGCTCGGCCCTTGGGAAGCAAAGGGCAGAAGTTTAACAGCGTGTCCCAAAAGCGTGGTGGCCAGCTGTGGTGCAGGATGCTCCTGTGGGATGTGCATGCATTCACAACAAGCAAATCCCCGTGCCGCTGGGTGGGCAGTGTGTGGTCCTTGTGCTGGAACGAAACATGGGAGAAGCAACCACCTTGTCTGCAAACAGAGTTACCCAGTGGTGCCTTTGTAAAGCAATTTAGCTAATGTAGCTTGTGTCTAGGCCTGGTGACTCCTCATTTGGTTTCTTGGTTGTTGCCAAACTATCAGGTTCAGCAGGTCCTGGGCTCTAAGTGCTGGCTCTGGTGGTTCTGCTGGTGCTGGGATGGGATCAGGGCATACCCTGGCCTTCATCTCCAATCTGTGCCATGATGTCCCAGTGCACAAGTGAAGGGGAGCCACAGCGTACCCCATACTGCCCTGTTCTGGGCAAACAGGCTCAGACCCCAGCATGTGTCCCCTTGGGTAGCAGTGTTGTGGTGGCATTTTGCTATTTGGTCCTGTAAATCTATCACATTTGATTGCTCATGTGCTACAAGGACTAACGGAGGCAACCAGAAGGCATGGGTGGTAGCTTAATATCCCCAGTTTGAACACATGAGGATGGGTTTTGGTGTCCCCAAACCTCCTGTGTTGTAGGGTTAGAAAACTTCCCAATGACACTGGTCACACCAGAATTGCACTCATCCCAAGACATGATGCCCACCACTGCGGTGCCTACATTGCATAATTTTGCCCCTCCACAACACTCAGCATTTCACAATACCGGGTGTTTCAAAAAGACGGACATCATTTCAAAGCAAAATGATTTAAAATTGGGTCCATCTTTTTGAAACACCCTATATTTATGGCCTCTCCTCACCCTTGGCTGCTTAGACAAATAAAGCTTAATGCATTCTGAGGCAGTTAATCCCTGGCTCTCCAGCCTCCTAGCAATAACAAGGCCTGGGTGGCATTTCAAAGAATGCACTGGGGGAGAGGGGGAGCGCTGGGGTCTCTCTTTTATATGGTGGTGGAAATACAAGCCTGCCCTCATTGAAGATAAGTGGTGTTGGCCCCGCTAAGCTCCTGCTCAGAGGTTGTAGCAGTGATGGAAGGCAGGAGACTCTCAACAGCATTGGCCCTGCAGTAACCTTTACCAAAAGAAAAACACTTCTTAACACAATAGTAGGTTTTAAAATAAAAAAAATAAACAGGGCCCCATGTGAACTTAGGAAACCTGTGCTGGCATGAAGAGAGATGCGTGCAGTAAAATGGCCTGAAGAGCACCTGGGAGGGTTCTGGCCCCAGACCCACGTTACTGGGAATGGCCCAATGTGGTGCCAAAATAGCCCCACTGCCAAGAGGCTTCTTCTGCCTTTGCAGTCCAAGCCAACACATCTTCCCTTGGTTCATGCCCTGGCTTTCCCGTGGGGCTGGGAAGGGCGTCCCCAGCCTCACCCACGGCTCTGAGCACCGAGTACCTTGCAGTGACCGAACAGGGACAGTCAAGGAAGCGGTGTGTTGTCTCTTTAGCACTATTTCCCTTTTAGTACTTGTGCTCCTTCAGTGGAAGTCATTAGCATGTGTAAATGCTTCCTTCCCATTGCGTCCGCTTGCGTGCTCTGCCCGCTGAGCTGCATGGCAAGGGAAGCACCTTTGAACGGGAAAACAACAGTCAGCCTCTGAGTGTTAACAAGAGAGTATCTGGGTGTTTATGAAACTTGGTAACCCTCTTGTAAGCTATTTTTAAAAAGCAGCATAAGGTGTTTTAACTTACTGGCCTTCAAATAGCACCACAGTCCAATACTGCCATTTAGGCTGGGTGTTTCATTGTAGGAGTTGTGCTATAATATACAAAGTGTGATATTTCCAACTCAGACTTTCTTGGAAGGGAATTAAATGAGTTTCATAGCTGTGTGAGGGGTGTTATGTGGAGGTGGAGAGAGAAATCTGTGCAGATGTTAAACAGCCAGCTAATCTCAAGTGACGTGAATGCCCTGATACACTTTGGCTCTCACAGATGATGATTATCATCTCCTGCTGCAGCGGGTCCTGGCTCACGGTCACAGCTCTGAGCCAAGAGAAACTGAGAGTGTGTGCGTTTGTAATTTGCCATCAATGCCCCGGGCAGCCCCATGGGGCCAACTTTCCTCCCAGTGCCCCGAGTCTCTCCATCTTCAAGTCTCTTTGCCCAGCCGGGAGCAGATGGGATCACTGACCCAGGGGTGAGAAGCAACCCAGCAAAGCCCTATGTGGGGGGAGAGCTTAGCTGTGTGCTCTAGAGCCTGTCCCTCCTGGGGATCCTGCAGAGAGCAGAGTAAGATTTTTTATTAACCGCATCAGGGAAGAGTCTGGGTTTGGCCAGCTCTGGCTGCTTTCAAGGATGGCAGAAAGCCGAGCTGTGCGGTGTTTTCCAGGAGGGCTGAAATTTCTTATCTCCTACATTGCTGTAAATGTGTTTACCCCAGCGAACTGCACCTCCTCTCCTGCTCGTGCGGATGCCAGGAGGGCTCTTAGATCTGCGGCGAGCGCTCAGAGCTCTTCCAGCAGCCCGCTCTGCTTGCGCACGTCTGACCTCGTACCTGAGGTTTCCTTCCTCCGCCGCTACCTCTGATGACTAATTCTCCTTTGAAGAGCGTGTGCCTGTGATCTTCCTGCCTCCCCTCGTGCCCACCCCGTCGGAGGCAGCAGAAGGGGTCGTGCAGATGCGGGTGTGCACGTGCGGGTGTGCATGCGAGACGCTGGAGTGGAGGAGCGTCCGTGCTCTCCCGCTCCCCAGGCAGCAGCTCTCTCTCATGCCCGTGATCACTCTTCCCCTTGCTTTTTTTTGTTGTTATTATTATTAGGTTATACTTGGTGCTTGAAAACCCTGCTGTGACGATCAGGAAGTTTAAATTCCTTCTGCACTGTGCTTGTGCTTTCTACTTTCTGGACCCATCCTCATTTAATGTAGCTTTTTCATGTCACCTTAGTTCTGAGACAAATCCGTTTTCTTTGTTCATTGTTATCTTTCATTAGAAGAAGTAGAGATTCATCCTTTCTTGAGTATTTTTTTTTTTTCAAGCTAAAGCAGCCCTGTTCCTGCTGCCCTACCCTCTGTGGCTCAGGCAGGGATGGAAATACAAAGAGGCTGCATGATGGGCTCACAGGGAGCCTGGAGCAGATGGGGAATTGAATCCAGGTTTTCCAAGGCCAAGATAATCATCTAACTGCAAAACTCTTTCCCCCACTTGCCCTGTTCATCAGCTTGTTTCTCACTCAGCAGCTGCAGATCAACTTGAGGCTGGGTTGTGCTGCAGGGAATAGGCACTGCCAGCCCCAGGGCAGCTGTTTGGTTTGAGGGCTCTGAGTTGATTACAATTCACAGCTAAGTAGCAAGCATCTGGATGCAAACTCCAGGGGCACGAGGATGGAGGAGCAGGTCTTTTCTGCTTGGCACAGTGCTCCCCAGTCCAGCTGCATGGCTCACAGCCCCCTGAAAAAGCCTGGCACGGTCAGCTTGGCTGCAGCAGCCTGGGCGGAAGGCAGGCAGGGTCCGGGGGTTTGCTCACACAGGGCAAACCTGCCCTGAACGGGGCACGGGGATTTCTTCAGTCTCCTGCTCAGCCTGTCCAAAAGCCAGCGGTCTTGGGAAGAGCTAAACTTCAAAGGCCAGCAATTAAGCCCACACACATCAAGTAAAAAAACAAACCTGTGACTTGCTGTTTGCTTTCCAAATGCTGCTGCCCTTTTCTCTCTGTGCTCAGTGCCGACCCTCGGGCTCTGTCTGACTTCCCAGTCAGCTGCCTCTGCCTCCCCATCTCCCATCGAGAGGTGGATGCCGAGGCCTCGCTTAGCTTGAACTCCATCTTCCCCAACAGCACATCTGTGGCTTGCTTTGACAGGAGCTTCACCTGAGCACAGCCTCTGGGAACAGCTCATGGTGGAGATGTAGTTAATGATGTCCAAACTGAGAGTGTGCAGAGGTGCTGGTTTCCTCTCCACAGCTTCTTGGGCTTTTTCCTTCCTCTCTTTCCATGCAGCAGAGCCCTGGTGCTATGGATGGAAGCCCCTGCTCAGGTGCTGGGGCTGGTCCTGGCTCTGCTCAGGCTGTCACTGACCTTGGCGTGGGCAGCTTGAGGTCTGGTAAAGGGGATGATGCCCTGGTGTGGGCAGGGGGCTCCTGGCCTGATGCACCCGCTCTGTTTTGGCAATTAGAAGTTTAGGGACTCCTAGACCTGGATGTCTCACCTGAATCACTGTAAGAGCTGGTGGTGACTTGTGCTCTGGGTGCTTGTCTCCCTCTCTTTGGGAATCTCTCTGTAGTTATCCCACAGTGGCAAAGCCCACAGTTTAGCTGAGCTGCATGTAAAGGTATTTTGCCTCAACTTCATCAGGTACTGCGTGAGAAGCAGTGGATAATAATTTCCTTTAGTGGTTTACCTTGTGTAATTTTGTAGGCTCTCACTTCTTTTCAGTGGCCAAAGATGTCTCTTCAGTGTCCCATGGTTTTGTACCCTCTGCTGCCAGAGTAACTTCAGCACCCTAAAGCCCCTGGGGATTACACCTGGATAGACACGGGGTAAAATTATGTTCTGAATCCTAAGCAGTTCTAAATAGGTTAACTGGAGGTAGCAGCAGTACAAGCTTTTCCCAAGCCACCTTCCGAGAGATCTCAGACCCCCAGGTCCTGTGTGAGGGGTCTCCCCTGCCCATCCTGGCCATCCCTTTGTGGTGGTAATGCCTGTTTGCCAGCTACCAGATTGGGACCAACACTCATTTCACACAAGCTGTGGACCATCCATTGCATCCCTTCAGGTTAGAGACGTGATGAACGGTGCTAATTTCTGTTACTGGTCCCCTAAAGCCATCCAATCCCTCTGCTCTTTCTACGTCACGTTAATCACATCCTGCGGGGGCAGAGAATGTGAGCAGGGCAAGAATTTGAAATAAGTAAATTAAAACAGGAAGAGAAGCAACCTGACAGTCCTTAAGATGTGGGAGGATAATTTTAATTGAGTTTTGCAAGGATTTAGCCGTGCAGTTAATAGGGGACACTGAAAGAGGGGTGGCTGTGTATGCTAAGCAGGGCAGCTCACCCTGGGCTCCTGCAGAGCTGCGGCGGTGGCGGAGCAGGAGCTGCCACAGGCATTTTGGCAGGTCTGAAGATTTCTGTCCCTTGGGGAGTGAATCCTGTGGACAGAATAGGTCGTGTTCCTGTCTGAAGGCACTGGGCTCCCCCCTCCCTGTGCATCCCGCTGAGCCGGAGCTGCCCTCCGAAATGTCAGGGAGAGGAAGCAATCCTTGGCTTGTTAGTTTCTACAAGGAAATAAAACGCACAGATGGCTCGAGCATCCTCTATCTCAAAGGCAGGAAAAGGATTCTCCGGGCAGGAGCAGGCAGCCAACAAACCCGGAGTGATTCAGGCAATGAGGGACCAAACAAAGCGGTGTCTGGCCAGCCCCTGGCCAACAGCAGAAGGTCTGAGAGGGTGTCCCAAAGAAGGGAAACGAGCTCTCTGATGTGTGGGAGCATCCCTCAGCCCAGCGAGAGCAGCAAACAGCCGACTCCCCCGGGCCCAGGGAGGCTGCTGACAGCAGAGATCCTGGAGGAGGTCTGCAGGGTGGCCCCGGCTGACCCGCTGCCCCGGGCCGGACATGTGGCTACCTGACAGAGGCTAACTTTGGCTCAGGACGGAGCCTCTCGGGGAGGATGGAGTAGGGAGCGAGCACGGGGGGGTGTAGGGAGAGGAAAGACGGCAGGAGACAGAAATGCAAACATGGCCTGACAGCCGTGGGGCAGGGGGAGGGGAGGAGGAAAAAGCAGGGTAAACCTGGCAGGATGGAGCAGGAAACCGGGCTGGAGCGAGGCAGGGCGATGGTGAGATAGTGCTTCCTGTGCAGGGAGAAAGGCAGACAGATAAACACTCCCAGACAGGCGCTCGTTGACCCCTCTCTGGGATGCTTTGGGATGACGTGGTGGCAGGTTCCAAGGACACGGGTTGTCTGTGCCCGGTGCAGGCCAGAGTCCCAAAAGCAGGTGGCAGCACAGTGGGGCATTTGGTGTAGCTGTGCTCTGCTGCTTCAGGGCAGCTGGCTTGTGAAATACCTTGATTTAAATCCCTGTCTGGAGGCACCAAGGGACTGGGACTGAAGGACACGAGGGTCGCTTTGCTCCTCAGGACAGCCCAGCTCTCTTAAAAAGCGGCTTCAGCTTTCACGTTTCTCTGTTTGTGTCCCCTGGTAAGGCTGCTGGCTTGAAGTCCAAAAGTTGAAGTAGCCCAGAGGGCTCATGACTTTCTTTGCCTCGTTCCACATCAGTGCGGGTGCTTATGAGATTTTTGTGCCTTGTCAGAAAAGAACCAGTTAATTAAAGTTTATGAGCACTGGGAGGCTAAAGGGACCTGTTGATGTGCATGCATTTTGGCTCGAGAAGCCTTTTGGGCTGAGACCGTGGGGCTGTTTGGCCAGATCCACGGACACGATGCCACGGAGTGCCAGGGGCTGGGAGAGTGGAGCAGGTCGCCTGTCCTCATGGGGCTGCTGCTCTGGCTGTAGCCTCTTCTGCTTGTGTCGGGGCCATGCTGCTGTTGCAGGATTCACTGCTAATGCCTCTGCCCACCCCATCCCACTTGCCACTTGGCTGGCAGGCGGGGGATGCTTTGGCTGGTGTCTTCCTTGGCCACAGGTGCTGAGCTGAAGGAGAGCCCTGATTTTTTTGCATCCTTCAAATGCCCTGTCCCTTTGGACACACGTCCTTCCCCGCTACCTGGCATTGCTGAAGGCCCATGGTGTTTGAGGTGTCTCTGAGGCAGGTGCCAAGAAAACAGCATTTCCACCAGCTCTGGTAGCCCCTTCCTCAGCCCTCAGATTGGTCTCTGCCCAGGGGTCTCCTGCTTCCAGACACCGATGTACCCACGGGTGCCTTGGGGCATAGTTAATGTCTCATTAGGCTTTTGCTGTTGTGCAGCAGGGTCAGACACCCAATAACGATGGTCACCTCTGTGTTTGTGAGTATTGACTGAGTTCTGATAATTATTATTCCCTTGCATTACCTGAAGTAGAACAGCTGGTTAGAGGAGCATCTGATGCTTTGGAAATATCCTCAGAAAATGGTGAAGGCACACTTTGATTTGGTGACATTTCAGGGCTTTGAGGTCCGTGGATGAAAATCTCTAGAGCAGGGGAGTATTGTCTCTGCCTGTTGTGAGGGAGGAAAGGTGCTGCCCTGGGCCAGAGTGAGCTGCTAGTGCATGGGGCTCTGTTGTGTGGCTGGGACAGCGATGCTGCCATAGTGTAAGGCAGGGTGCAGAGGAGCTGATCCTGCACGGAGGAGCACAGCCCCCGTGTTTAACCTCTTCTGGGTCAGATTTGAAGCGATGGACAACCCTGAGTTGAAGAAAAAGCAATATCTTTCATGAACCCCATAGAAGAAGGGACCTGTTTCTTTTGCCCTTGTGCAAATACATAGTTTGTGGGGGGATTTCCAGCTTTCCATCATTATAAGTTTTAATTTATTAATTGCTTGCACCTCAGTCTGTTTCCACCTTGCCCACAGAGCCCTTTAGCATGCCACCTCTCCCTTTTTCCCCCAGCCCCAGGGTGAGCATGGCCGGCTGTCACCCTGCCCTTGCAGCCCTCATCCCATGCAGAACCTGCTCCACTTTGGTGTGAATTCCCTGTGTGGTTTGGGGCTCGCCCTGCCCGATGTCAGGCTGGAGAGAAAACACCTGGTGTTTTATCCCCACCATGGCCAGAGCCTGCCATTCATTTCTCAACCTCGTGCGATATCTCACCTCTCTACGAAAACAAGCCTTCTTCTGTGCTGGCAAGCACCATGAGGAGGAAGAGGAGGAGCTGACAACCCTGTGTTCAAATTCCCCCTGCTGCTCTGCCAGCTGCCTGCTCCTTGCATGACGTGACACTCGTGACACTCACACTTTGTCACTCCAGCCCACAGCTGGATGCTTGCCCCATGTGTGAGGATGAGTTTCTCTGCGGGGGAACTTCAGCCCTGTAGGTGGGAAGCTGGCCCAGCTCTGCCTCTGGCACATGGAGCTCCCGTGTGTCTGCGGGCAACCGGGGGTCCCGCAGCACCTGGCACCAGGGCAGGTGGGGAAGAGGTGACTGCAGCAGAAGGGGAAAGATGTCGCCTGCAGTGCCAGGGGTAGTTCCTGCAGAGCAAGGGGTAACGGTGCACATGCAGTTTCACCAACAAATGCTGCTAATTCAGACCGACCCAACCTGGAAAGCGGGAGGAGAGGTCTGCAGAAAGGGCAGAGCAATGTTTGTCATCCCTCTCCCCCCAGTGCGAGCTATTGCTGCTTTTTTGCTTCAAAAGGGGTAATTCAGTCCCTGTTTCCCCAATAGTGAGGTACCAGAATTTTATTGTTGGCTGTTCAAGGCAGGTTTTTCTCAAACAGTAACTATGGTGCGTGACTGCATGTCTAAGTGCATGCCTTGTCCCACTAGCAATGGAAGGGCCCCCCTACTGGCTTTCCAGCCTGCTGGGGTACCTTGGGGCAGCCAAGGCTTTGGGCTGGGGGTAAAACCCGAAGGAAATGGGAGACACTTTGCAAGATGAGCCGCATCGGGCTATATGGTAGCACTGGGTGCTGAGCAATCCCAGGGCATTCAGATTTGTGTCAAGTTCTGGCCAGGGGCAGGCTCATCTGAGGTGCTTTGTGTTGCAGCCTCAGGAGGTGGGTAAATTCAGGAGCTCCATCCTGGAGCCTTAGTCTGCGAATTCGGTTATGTGGTAGAAATCTGCTAGAAATCGCTTTGTAGAAAGTGTTCTTGAGTTCCTGCCTTGTTTTGTCAGCGTGCTCATTGACTAGGAATTTTTCAGAACATGGCAAAGTGGAGATGGGGAGGCTGCAGGGTCAGAGTAGCTTTGCTGAGGGAAAGGACACTTTTTTCCCCTTCCAGCCTGTCTTTTGCCCCAGTATAGCACTGGGGTGAGCAGGCTGGACTGGGCCAGGTATGCAAGGTGCAGGGAGATAAGCAGGAGTGTGCAGCCTCATCTGGACCAGCTTTACTCTGTGCATGTTATTTTGCAGTTCTGGCCACAAAACCTCAAGGCAGTAAGTTTGGTGGCAGGAGCCTGAGCTGTGCCGGTTAGCTGGGGACACAGGGTGGCTGCGGCCAGAGCGGCCCAGTCCAGTGCCAGGGAAGGAAGTCAGCGAGAAGGACAGAGTGTGAACAAAATCCCTCTCCGGAAAGGTGCCCTGTTAATCAGTCAGCAGGGCCAGCTCAGCAGAGAGGGAGGGAAGGGGAAGCAGAGAGGGGCTGAGGTGGCGTGTGGGGGCTCGGAGGGAGGATCCGGTGCAGGCCTTCCTGCAAGTGGAAGGAGACAGAGAGCGGGAGCCGTGCCATGCCATGCCATGCCGTGCCTGCACCTCCACCCACACACAGCTTTTGCACGGGTTTTCAAAGCCATTGCTCACTGTGGCGGTGCTGGCTCTGGCATAGGCGTTGTTCTGCAGTGATTTAGCCATCTGCAGCCATCGCAAGGGAAAACCAGGTCCATGGTGAGGCTTTCCCACAGTGTGCTCAAGGTCGGGCACAAGGCTGGAGCCTGCGGGCTGCTCGGTCTCTGCGAGGCACCCTGGGGTGGGTAGCGCTTTCTGGGGTGAGTGTGGCTTCCCCACCTGGCAGGGAGAGCCGTGGGATGTAGAACCCCAGCAGGGAGCCCTGCCGTGCTGAGAGCAGCAGTGATTTCAGGGTGCAGAACGAGGCGGACGGGGCTGGAGAAAATGAAGGAGCCACCAGTGATAAGGCCCTTGGTGCAGCCTGTCCGCTTTCAGAGCCATGCGTTGAGAGATCAAGGCTAGGAAAACTGCTGGGAAATGCACTTCTCTGAAAGTGGACAAGGTGTGAGTGGCTGTGGGATCCTGCTTCCTCTCCTCGCATCCCATCAATCCCCTTCTGTTTATTTTAATATCCCGCTGCCAACTTGCTTGGAAACCATCTTGAAAAAACAAAGCTCGCCGGGGCTGCCGCATGCCTTTTTAATTACATTAATGCTCTCCTCTCGCAAGGGCATGGTGTGGTGTGCACAAGAGGGTGAAGTCTGCTTGGAGGGCTGAGGAGAGATAAAGCATCCGTGGGGCTGGAGGTGGGGAAGGAGGGACTCAGGGGAGAGGAGACGCTCTGTGCTCTGGAGACATCTCCCTCGCACCCTGGGATTTGCCAGAGACACAAACCATCTGTATGTCGGTTAGCAGAGATTTAATGGCCAAACCCAGCACCACGTTCAGTGTTGGGGAGAGTAAGACACAGGAAAGAACCACAGAAAGGTGCATGCTGCCTCAGAGAGTGAAAGGGTAGGGGCAGCAGTGGGGTGGATCTGGCTGGCAGGCACAGAGAGGGAGGGAGAATATCTTGGGGAAAAGCTGATGGCCTTGAAGATGCTTTCGCAGGCCGGGAATAGCACTGTGCATCCCTTTGCTTGTCCTGAGTGCCACAGCTGGCTGTGAGCACCAGCACCCCAAAGTGCCGGCCCCAAAATGGGGTGTTAGGGTGAGCAGTGGGTCCCCAGCATGAGCCAGCGCCAGGTGCAGGGAGTCCCCGAGGTGGTGACAGGGAGGCTGGACGTCCATGAGGGCCAGCCCGGTGCTGGCTGCCGGCAGCAGGAGCATCCCCAGCCCCGCAGCGCTTTCAGAGGCAGCAGTGGTTCCTTTTCCTGTTGTACTCACGGCGGGCCATGGACAGGATGCATCTGCAGGAATCCCACAGCCTCAACCTGCACAGATCGTACTTTTTCTTTCTTCCCCTCCACCCCCCGGCGTTATTTGCTCACAGGTCACCAAGCAGCACGTGAAAGGAGGCAGGGAATTATTTCTGTGGCCGTTCTGCTCCTCCCCAGATCCAGCAGTGGGGCAAATGTGGTACACAGCAATGGCTAAGAGGCTCCTGCCAGCCTGGACCACTTTTTTTAGCGGTTCAAGCAAAAGGGACGGTTCTGGTTTGAGACCCACTTGAGCGCCCTGGGGGTTGCTGTGCCAGGGTTTTGGGGATTAGCGTTCTGCTCGCTGCCCAGGGCACAATGAGAGGGTCTGCTGGCCCCTGCCAGCCCTGTGGCAAGCTGTATCTTTTACATTTTGGGCTGAGCTCTGTGGGGGTGGTGGGTGCCCCCGGCCACTTGACAGAGTGGTGGACCGTCGGGCTGTGGCCATCTGGAAAGCAGTGTTTGCACTGGGATAAGTGTGTCCGGCATTAATAGGAAATACAGCTTAGCGGTCAGATTCCTTCCCCCTCCGCCTTTTTTTTTTAATAAACCCTGTTACATTTTGAAGGGATTTTACCAAAAATGTGCTCATTTATTTTCACAGCCCAGGGGCACATTTTTGTATGTGACATCTGACGTCCCCTTCCAAGAGGAAGGGGAGGTTGGAGGCGCGAGGCAGGGTGTCCTGCATGGGGGCCAAACACTGCTTGGTACCAGGTGCCGCGGTGACGCTGACCCAACCGGCGTGTTGGATGATGAAGAACGGCTGCCGTTGCCGTTGTCGTTGAGAGAGGAGAGTCTGTGGGACAGGCCACGGGGAGCGGGACCCCCACGCAGGTGGAGGTGGGCTGGGACAGCCCCTGGTCCAACACCGCCTCACAAGGGTGAGGGAAGAGGAGGCGGGAGATGGCGGGAGGAGGTGGCCAGGCCGTTGCCATGGGGGCAGCCGCCGGGACAGCCACCTCGGAGCCACGCGCAGGCGGGAAGGAAGTGGAGAACAATCGGGGAGAACAAGGCCGGCAGCCCTGGCCTGGCCGTGCTGGCGGTGCCGCTCGGCACGTCCCTCTGCCGCCATATCTCCCTCGGCAGCCTCTCCTGGTGGCGTGGACCCCGGGCACTGCATCTTACCCACAGGCCTGGCTGCCCGTGCCGCCGCTCAGAGGCTTTGTGTCAGAGGGGCTGGCGGCCGTTTGGCAGCTCCTGGGGCAGGTTTCCCCATAGAGAAACGTTCATCGCTTGGCTCTGCCATAGGGCTTCCAAGGCCTCAGGACACAGTTTTGGGGGAGAGGCAGCACATGGCATTCCTGCTGCTTGTGAAACCTGTGGAAACACCACGTCCTCAAGACCTCTCCCTCCCTGCCAGATTTCTCTGATAAATGGGTTTGAATGCTATGAGGGAAGGAGACAGACATACACAAAACGCAGTTTCAAAAATCTTACGTTTCTGTAGAAAAGTGAGCTAGCAATGTATTTTTGCATTATTTTCTTCCTTAGCATTTAGCATCTACCTGAGTCACAGCTTCACATTTTGCAACATTTTTTTTTCTATTTTTGGGTAGCTTGCTTGCTCTCTTTTGCAGTTACTGAGACTTTTCTTTTGAATTATCTCACGTCTCCAGAAGCTGGAGTTTTAAGATAAAGATCATGAAGTAATGACAGAAACACCGTGCTAATGAAGAACAACAGCTACCTCTCTGAGGGTAACCGGTACTTCGAGATGTTTTGTCCACGAGGAACTCACTTAGAGTGCGTGTCTGGCATGCCAGAGATGCAAGCACACGTGGGACTCTCCCAGAAAAAAGCTGGGAGAAGTGTGCAATAATGTGTTTACCTGCCCATCCTTGAGCCTGGATAATTTCACTCCCGGAATGCCTGCCCGGCTGTGGTGCAGGGAGGGGAGCTGCTGTAATCCCCAAATGTTTGGTCGTGTTTGGGTACCCGAGAGTGCCTGGCAGGAGAAGGGCACTCAGTGAATGCATGCTGGCTCCTGGAAACACCTCTGTACAACTGCGAGAGTTTTGCATTTGTGGTATCTGGGCACCTCTGATTTGTCCCCTTGAACACAGAAAACTACCATGTATATAGAAAAATCTCCAAGCAGACTCTCTCCTCTTATCAGGTAACATCATTTCAGAGCAGTAGTCTAAGTGAGCTCATTCTCAGTCACCTGGTGAAGAATGGCCACACCTGGATTCTCTGATTTCTGGTCTTCCACTCTTTTTCTGGCCCTTCCCTGTGCTAGTCTGTCTGTCTGAGCCCAGGGGCTCTCTGGCCCCAGCCCTAGAGCTGTTGCTGAAGAGCAGACTCCTGCAAGATGTTTCCTTCAAGAGGCTTTGCCCCTTGCTGGGCTTGTGATGCCAAGCTAGCTGCTGCCCACAGCGGTGGGTCCAGACTAGCAGATGTCTGCATCACCCCCTCTCTCCTTTCTCTCCACAGATCTGGTGAGCGGCTATTCTATGACTCCCCCTACTCTCAGCATCACCGAGGAGGAACACGTCATCAACGCCAAGGACACGCTGACCATCACCTGCAGGTAAGGCGCATGGCTCTGCCTAGGCTGCTCTTACCTGGTAGGTGTTGGAGGACCAGGCAGGAAGAGCCCCCTGGGGACATCTTGGCTGTGGTACACCTGCAAATTAGCATGGCTGACTAGAAATCTGCCACATTCACCAAGCGTGAATTAGTCTAATTAATTAATTGAAAAAGAAGCTGAAGGTGTCTCAGAGGTGATGGTGATAACCTCTGCTGTAGTCTTGCAGGCAGAAGGAAGATAGAGAAGCATTTGCATGATCTAATAGCTTCCACGTAAGCTCTTCAAGGAAACTGCTTTCTTGACTCTCATGTCTCTCTCTGATGTTGCTTATTCTCACCTCATCAAGGTTGTAGTTCTGGTTTCTAGATCTGGCAGGTCATTTTGGGGGACAGTAGAGAAATATCCATGGCAAAAGGCAAGACTGCACTTAGTGGTAACTGTGAAAGGCTTCCAGCTGGGATGTAATGCCCTTCCTTGGACACATGGAGGTGAAGAGAAACCCCAACCAGGCCAGGTTAATAACTCTATAAGAGGAGCTGGAGAATCCCTGGTCATTTTGGAGACTGTGGCTCTGAGAAGGTGGTATGCCTGAACTGATTTATCCCATGCTAGGACACTCAGATGTACATGTTCTCAGCGCTACCCCCTACCTTGGAAAGGAAAAAAAAAACCCACACAAGTGGGAGAGCTGACCAAGGTCAATTTTCCTGACGAAGCTGGAGTTTCCCTTCAGCAGCTGAAAGCAGATCCATGCTCAGGATCTGAGTGCTAGGGCCCAATAGGGGTATAAATTCAGCGTGGGCCTCAAATGGGTGTTTCTCAGTGTTATATATAACCATGGAGCAATTACTGCAAACACTTGGCTGGCATTGTGTGCATGTCTTGTCATAAACATATTTAACTTTTCCTGGAACAGATGGCATTGCTTTGTGAATTGGTTCATAGCAGGGAACAGGAACAAAGAAGGGGTGGTTGAAGGTTGTACTAAACTGATTTCACTTGGTCTGGGAAGCTCAGTGGTTGTGGGTTTGTTCATAAGGTGACATGAGGAGCTGTGGTGTGTGCTGGGTTGTAGGAAATGTGTGAGGTGGAGGACTGTGGTCAACCATATAGCTGCTGTGGGGTCATAGAGGAAGAGGAGGGAGGAGGACTCCAAGGGCTCTGCAATGGCAGTTCTCTCCACAGAGGGATGCGGCAGCAGAAACTCGATTAAAACCTTGGAAGAGGGGAGATTCAGTGAGATTATTCCAAATGAGCTTATAATCAGGCCAGACTTGTTCTCAGCAGTGGCCCAGGGAGGGACACAGAAAGTGGCTTCAAGACTCTGTTGCTTGCACATTAAGCGAAGAGTAAAGCACATAAAGGTAGAGGAGTGGTTAAAGAAAGTGTTTTCTGCAGTCAAGCATGAACATACCTGTTTAGAACCATGAAGTGGAAGCCTTTGTTTTCAGGTAACCCTTCTGGACTGGGAACAACAAGATTGCCCTTTCCATGTGCATTTGTTGTGTATTGATTAATATAAAGGAAACTCACATTAAGTGGAAAAAAAAATAAGATTATTTCCAGTGCAGACTCAGCAGGGCCTGCCCTTGCAGGGAGTGTTGTACAAGCTACAGAGTCACTCTAAGTGTCAGCAACCTCCCTCTTTCCTGCTGCAGTGCCAAGGCTTGTCTTTCAGGCTCACTGCACAGCATCCCTACAGCGTGCTGGCGTGGACACAGCTGAGATAAGGAACATCTCTACCCCTGGCTCTCAGGTGCTCTGCAAGACTGAACTGGCCAGGCAAAGTGCAGAAAGGCCATCTGCAAACAGTAGTAAAACCCATGCACCCTCTGCCCCTGCTGCTCCCTGGTTGACCCCCGCCTCTGCACCCTGCTATCCCAGATGTGCTCCTCAGGGGCTGTGCACTGTCCTTTGCACCATCCACAGGTAGATAAGTCTCAGCATCTGCTGTATGGCCCAGAGTTTCCCCTTCTCCCTCTGAGATCTCAAGCTTGTGCTTGTCTAATATCTTGAGGAGAGGATTTTGACAGTGGGACACTATTACTTCATTTCAATGAAAAGTAAATCTTTCCTGGTCCCTGGATCTCTAATTACACCCAGCTGCTCCTCCAACCTCTTCTCTGGACCATGGCCCACCCTGGGAAGACCTGGCTTATGTTAATGGAAGCTGAAGGGAAAAACATGCAGACCACCAAGAGAACAGGCAAAGGAGATGGTGGTGGGGCAGGGTAGGGCAGAAGCACATATGAAATAAAATCCAGGATTCAGGGATTCCCTGCTGAGCATTGTGTTGGAGGTGGCTTCAGTTTGACCCTGGTTTTCCCTTGAGAATGATGTCCTCTGGCTGCTCTTCGAGCTGCCCTGGCGCCAGGAGTACAGGCCTGCTTGAAGCAGTGCTGCAGCAGAAAGCTGAGCTCAAAACCCCCCGCGTGAGACTCCCTGGAGACCTTTCAAGCTTCACCCACTGAGCGTGAGAGTCCCGCAGCTGACTGCGCTCTCAGGCTCCCTCACAGCAGCCTGATCTCACCCACCCGCAGCTCTGCAGCCCCCCTCCTGCTCCACAGCCTGCCTAGCCTCGTCAGTGACCAGAGCCCGTGCCCGGCCATGGGATGAGCGATGCCTCTGGAGCTGGATGTGCTTAACAGAGACCCGAAGACAGAGCACACCCGCAAAGAGCCAGCAGATGCTGCGACTCTGCTTTTGCAAATGGCATCACATACAGGCACGTTCCCCCGTCACCCTTGAGAGGTCCAGACAGAGTGAGAGACCAGCGTAGGAGCATTCCTGAAAATGCAGATCACGCCAGGGCTGGCTGAGAGCCCCGGTGATGTTTTGTTCTCAACATATGGCAGGGTAGGGCAAAGGGGCTGATGCCCACATGGACAGTTCATCTTTTATTAGCTCCCATCTCAAGAAGGAAGGAAAGAATATTGTGAATCTCTGCATTCATGCCCTCAGCAGCCTGTGCTCAGGGAAAGCAGAGAGCTTGTGCTGTTCCAGCTCATAAACATTGAAGCAGAGCCCACAGCAGAGCCAGCTGCACAACAGGAGAAACCTCTGAGGGATCAGCTCGATCCTGGTTGCACCATCCTATCCTATCCTTTCCCATCCCATCCTGCAGGTGCTGGGCACTCAGGTGGAGAGGGACCGTCACCCAGCCGTGGTATATAGAAAAAGAAGGGCAAGGTTGCCCTTTGCTGCCCAGTGACTCGTTAATAGAGCTGACTCGCGGGTGTTTGTGGATGCACAAACCCTACTCTGTCAGAAAGGAAATATTTGACCCTGGAGCCCCCTTGGCTCCCGTGAAGGAGATGAGCACTGTGGCAGGGCTGAAGGAGCCCGAGGACAAGGCAATGCCCTGCCATGGCTGCTCCGGAGCAGCATCTGGGGGGACGCAACACCTGCTCCTCTTCCCTGCGTGTGTGTGACTGCTGTGAACCTCCTTGGTGGTGCTGAAACAGCATCTGTCTTATCCCAGCTAAACCACACAGCCACAGCCAGCTTTGCCCATCACATACCACGCTTGGTAGCTTCAAAGAGGATTGAAGAAAAGTGGTGCCAATTGCAACATCTCCCCTGAAGAGCATCTGTCCTAACAAGATTTAGGAAAACAGCTGTGGAGAAGCCTACAGTGCATCTGTTTCCAGCTGGCATCAGCAAAATCTGTCACCCAGAGGCACATTATCACAGAGCTGAAAGAAAACAACTTGCTAACAAATCTTCGAAGGTGACAGATATGAGGGAGGGAACCATCTAGATCTGCTGCCTGGACCTTTCCCCAAATGCAGAGTGTAGATTTAGAAATAAACCCAAGTGAGCCTGGCATACCCTCATCACTGCCTTCTTCTGGTCCTCAACACACCGGTGATGCTAACTTGGACTCACACTAATGCCTACACCTTTGTGTCCCCACTGGATCTGGTTGCGCAGCACATGATACAAGGAATGCCTTAGTTTAGAGCTGCCTGTGGGCTGGTCTGCCGGTCTGTTTGTACTGGCCCATCCGTGTTTATATAAATACGTGTCACTCAGCTACTGCTAGCCTTGATGGTTAATAAAAACAAGTGGATCTGATAATGCGTGAAAATCCCAGTGGGTAAACAAACAGAAAGCGGAAACGCTGGAGACTTGTACAATTACCCTGCTCCACGTGGAGCGCCAAAAATGCTTGAGCAAATGCAAAGGGCTTTGGGGCTCCTTTGCACAGCAGGCTCTGAAGCTCTTGGCTCTGGGCTGACAGCAGGGCCAGCCCCAGAGTCTGCGCCTGGTGCAGCGGGGCCGTGGGTGCAGCAGCAATGGGCACGGCAGAGGGCACCGAGTGTTACTGGTTTGGTGATCCGATTCACTATTATTTTCCCTGTACGTGCATAGGATGGGAAAAACTCGAAGTTCACGAGTCTTGTTTTTATCAAAGTGTTTGTGAGACTCTGATCCTTTGGAAAAGCCTGTTGTGAACCACGGACACGAGCCGCCAGAGCTGTACTTCCAGTCTTGCCTCAGGCACTGATGGCATTTTTAGTGAACGCAGGAGTTTGAGCTGGATCAGAGGAGCTGCATGGCTGTCCCCAAGGGCACATCACTGCCTCCAGAGCCCTTGTGCCTGGTGACACCGGGAGAGCACAGCACACTGCCTCCAAACCCATCCTTGGAGAGCTGGGCAGTGGGAGCTGGAAGACAGCGAAGTCTGCAGGAAGATAAATCAGCTGCTGAAGACAAATACAAAGGGGCAGCTCTTTTCCCCGCGCTTGGACAGAAATCCTGTCCTCATTGCATCTGAGCCATTGTGCTCTCCGATGGCACCTTATCTCACTTCCACTCGCTGTCCCTTGCTGGCTCCATCCAGTTATTGGTGACAGTCACAGTCTGGCTGTGCTTAAAAGCATCTGCCCGCAGAGCTGCCCTGGCAGAGGAGCTGCGTGTGCCAACATGCCAATTCCCAACTTGAATAATAGATGAACCCAGTTTCTCCTAATAGAGCAAACGGTGCTGACAAAAGGCCATTTTTACCCCCACAGCTGTCTCTTGCCATGTCTTTTTCTTTTCCTTTTTCCTTTTTTTTTTTTTCCCTCATTCTTAAGTGACTTTCAGCTACACTGGCAAACTTTCAAGTAGGGACTAGGCCTTCCTCTGAAAAGGGCTCTTATTTCAAAGAAGGAAACTTCCAGCATGGAATAAAAGCTTGTTTTGTTTGCAGTAAACAAATGCAGTTATAGCAAGGCATGGCGGCGTGTGCGTACATGTGCATATGCAAGCATCCCGCTCCGGAGATCCTCAGCTATATATAAATGCACACGTGCAAGCTCTGTCTGGGGGTTTCTTGCGGTTCCTGGACTTTTCCGTTTGTCTTTAGGCTGTTGGTGAACAGGCTCTGCGGTCGTGCCCTCGGAGGGGTGTCTGTAACTCCGTGTCTCTGCAGAGCGGGAAGGGGCAGCAGCCCCAGTGAGAGGAGCATGTTGGGGGGCGAGGGGGCTGCAGGGGGCTGTGCAGAGCAAGGGAACCCTCTCCCGCAGCAGCAGGGAAGGAAATACAGCTGGCAGCTGGAGAGAAGGCGATCAGCTGAACCTCCCCTTGTTTTCTGCTCTCTGTGTTTTATCCCTGACTCTCTCCTGCTTTTTTTCTTTAGCGTTTTTTTTTTTCCAGTCTGCTCTCCTTCCCTCATTCTCCTTCCCACTCCATTCATCACATCATGAGCCACAGCCAGCAGCTGCACTGAGCCAAAGGAACTCATCACATCCATGTGTTTTCTTAATAGCTCTGGACCCTTCTAATAATGAGAGGGAATAGAAAATAAATGGAGCCTTTCCCTGAGGACCCCTGTGTGACTCCCTTTCCTGGCATCAATACCAGTAGGACACAGTCATGGGAGGGGGAGATGTCTTTGTGAGTGGGCTGATATCTTACAGCTTAGCATAGCTGGAGAGGTGGCCTGGGGAAGGGGGTGAGCCTCTGCTTGCCCAGTGATTAGTGAAGCTGCCTGCCATCTCCTCGTGCCTGTTTTCCACCTGGCAGGATGGCTGTTCCTCCATAGCACAAACCAAGAGCGGTGCCTGGATGGGCCACGTGCAGAGTGCACAGGGCGACACAGGGCAGTGGAATCCCCATCGCATTCGCCCTGCTCCTCACAAAGCTAACTCTCCTCTTTGCCCGTGTCTAGAGGCCAGCACCCCTTGGAGTGGTCGTGGCCCGGGGTCAAGGTGCACCCTGCTGGGAAGGAGAAGGAGACTGAGTTGGTGGCCTCAGCAGCCCCCAGCAGCGGCCGGGCAATCCGAGAAGAAGACTGCGAGGGGACTGGCATGAAGCCGTACTGCAAAGTCCTGGTGCTGACGGAGACCCAGGCGAACGACACGGGTTACTACCGCTGCTACTACAAGTACATTGATGCCAAAATCGAGGGCACCACAGCAGTCAGCACCTATGTGTTTGTGAGAGGTAAGAGCCATCCGTCGGTGTGCACCTTCAGGCTGGGGGAATTCAGGGGCAGGCTATGCACCAGTATAATATCAGAAAGATTAAAAAAACCATCTGCACCCTGGCCTCCCAGGGCAGAGTGTGGCTGCTGCTGGCTCAGGGAAGGGGCCAAGGGCTGGCTGCCTGCACTTCGAGGGAACCAATATCCGTCCATTTCTGGGGGATGGCAGCAGCGCCTGGGATTCAATTATGTCCCAGCCCGGGGGCATCACTCCAGCTGGGCTGGAATGCAGGAATTTAAGGAGTGAGAGACAGGCCTCAGAGATGCTCAAGTGCTAAAAAAAGCCCAAAAGTTAGCTGTTGGGCAGCTGGGGGCTCTCGGAGATGCTAGCAACTAGGGATGACAACGTTGTTCAGTAAAGGTGAGACTGAGGGAGGGAGAGGAGGAGTGGCACAGACACATGTGTGCAGCCTCCTGCTGTCCCCAGGGTGGATGGCCCTGTAGCCACCCCACCATGGCAGACCCAGATGCTCCTCTCCACACTGTCTGAGCAGAGGCTGCCCATGCACCAGGGTTGTAAGACGAGTTTTGGAGGAGGAGGGATGTCCACCAGGCTTGAAGCTGGAACCGCAAGTCGCTGTGGGGCCAATACTCAGTTTCCCCATGCCTCAGGGGCTCCTCTGCCATCTCCCCCACTGCTCACAGCGTGCTTTAGCAAGATAAATGAGCACCATCCCCTGGAAGCAGTTGGCTGAGCTATTTCTCTTTCCACCCCCATATATTAGTTGGTGCAGTTGTCATGAGCCAGGCAGGTCATGACATACAAGATGCATTTTTCAGAAGTCCCGTGGCAAAGCCAAATTTGCCTCTGCAGCTATGCAGAGAAAAATGCAGAGGCAAATCAGAAAAGCTGGGCAGCTGCTGGAGAGGAACTGGGGTCTCTTTGGGTAGTTGCTTCCTCTTCCCATAGGCTCTGCTGCCCATCCTAAAACAGGACAGAGCTCCCCTGGATCCCAGACATGTTGGACAAGGGGTGTTCAGAAATCTAGAGTGCTGTATGAGGATGGAGGCAGAAAGCTTACATGTGCTAAAAAGAAGTACAGCCTAACAGGCTTATATGCAGGGAATGCATTTGCAAGAGTCTCATTTTCTGTGTGATCCGGAAAATGTAACTTCCTTCACTCCGTTGTCCACCTTTTCTCATCTATAGCCTCATCTGCAGCTCAGTAATGACTCTCCTGTTTACCAGGCAGCAGCAAGTGTGCACGTGTAGTTTAAGGGCAATAAATCCCACATTGTCAGGGCCCGTGGGACTCACAGTGCCTGTGGACAGCGTGTGTGCAACAGATCCAGCCAACACCTCGCAGTGTTGCCATGCACATGGCTACACAGCACATGTTCATACTCATTCCAATCAAGCTGTCCCGTTATGGCTATCAAACATCCAGGAAACTTCAGAATCCGCCTTTCCAGACAGGACAGGGACATGTCAGGAAAACCCAGGCATACCGTAACTGTAGCCATTGCAGAACATCCAGATAAAGCTCTGCCTGTTCCTGCTGAACCGGGCTGCAATGTGGAACTGTCCCTTGAGAGCTTGGAAGGGCTGATGTAAGTGTCAGGGATGTTTGGAGACAGCATGATCAGACCACAGATTTATCCATCAACCTCATTTCTCATGTTGAGAGCTTGGTGGAACTGCCAGGAACAAAATATCTGTGCTTGGCTGGAAAATTGGGTTTTCTGTATTTTACCTGCAGCTCAGTTCTCAAGTGAACTCCCCACTCATATGTCTCATTTCCCATGTGTCCGGTTAGGTGTGTATTTTATTACAGCTACAGATAGCACTGTAAACATACAGAATGCCTCATCAGGGCGGAATAGGATATGTACAGCCCCCATCTCATGAAGCTTAGCATATATTAATGAAGAAGATACTAAATTATTCCCATCCGAGCCATTAAGACAGCCTTACAGAAAATATGTGATGTGGTCAGAGAGGGGAGTTAATGCATGAATCACAAGCTCATTGGCAGCAGGACCAGCCCAGTAAATCAGTTAGTTCTTGGCTGCCATCTGAGCTTGGAGGGGCCCTCACAGTCTCTTACCTCTGGCAGTTGTGTACCTCCTCCCTCTCATGTGCCCAGGTCTTGGGAGAGCAATGAGGAACATGTTCACACTCGGAAACAAATCTGTGATTTCAGAAGACAGCAATCCTGTGGTAGCACAAAACCCCAGGAAATAAAGATAAGAATTCTCTGAGCAATCAATATTTTCATAAGACCTGACCGACATGTTTCCTGTGCATGGCTTGTTTCACCTAAGCTGTAGAAAAAAGTGCTTCACCAAGAGTAAGTCTTTGCAACATGACACTCACTAGAGCAACAGCTTTATAGATCAAAAATTAAAGAAATTCCCTTATACATGTAACACAGTGAGCACTGGGTTGGGCCCAATGTGATTTGAACAGCAGGATTCCCAAATAGGGATCATTGCCAAATTCATCTTTGACTTGTCATTTTATATGAGCAGCTTTAGGGGTTGGGTAGCGGAGGGAAAGAGTCTCAGACTGGACAAACTGGCATCCTCATGCTACAGTCCCTTGAAATCAATGATTTAGCTGCAATCCAGATGAATGGAGAGTAACCTTTAAGGCCACTGGGATCATTTGGTCTGATTCCAGCATACCTGAAGCCATAATATCTCCCCTAGCAGGTCCCTGGGGCAGCTCCACATCTCCTGGGTGGGCACCCACCGCCTCCCTATGGACCCCCTTCACCCAGGGGACAGTTTCCATTAAGAAAACCAAATACAACTGTGTACTGGGTGGACATTTCCAGAGACATGACTCTTAAAGAGGAAAGATGCTGACAATACCAGGTATCAGAGACACAAGAGCATCCCATGAGGCACGTGTCCCTGTGGAAATGGGCAGGCAGGGCCTGATAATACAGGAGAAATTATCGGTCAGTGAGGCACAACCAGAGGTCACCAAGCAGCCTCGCAATTCATTGTTTCTTCCAATTTTGTCTTCATCCCATTTAGTCAACCTGGGTGGCTGCTCATTCTGTACAAAAAGTAGAAAAATCCTCAAACCAAAATGTTAATTTTAAAGAAAAGCACTGCCAAGCAGAGACGTGAGCAGGTGCCCGCAGCCCCTTCTGCAGACACTTTGCTTCTTGGTGTTCTCTCCACGTTGAGTCTAGTGTAACACCCCTGGTCTTGCTAAGTCATTTCGCTGATTAATTTTGGGTGGTTTTGCTCTTCCTGTCAATATTTGTGCTTGCAGCAGTCAGGAGGCAGCAGGGTGGCAGCCCTGGAAAGGCTCAGCTCATCTGTTTATCTGCCGGCCGGGATGGCTGCAGGATGACATCTGCATACCATTCTGCTGCGGATCACTTCCTCGCCCTGGAAGGTCACGCTGCTGCTGCTGCACCAGGGCAGCACAGCCCCACGTTGTCCCCGCCGTGGGGCCACGCACTGTCACCAGCTGTGCAGGCGCTGAGCCCAGGACTGAGATGTGCCAGTTTCACAAAGGGTCAGACCCAGGCAGAGACCCCGAGGGGGCCAGGAAAGGGGAGGTCATTTCCAGCACTGCTCAAACGTCACACAAGTGCCGCTCCACCCATACAGTGTTTGGTGCGGAGGTGACTGCCTCGGCTGCTCCCTTTGCATTCCTGAGCTCCAGGTGTCTCCTCCAACCATCGCACGTTGCAGATGGGCTGTCCAGCTCAGCACTGCTCCCTCTGGCAAACTCATGCTGTGTTGAAGAAAGCCAGAAAGCCTCCTTTTCTTCTGGCTGGTCCCTCTTCCCAGTTCTTTTTTTGTCTCTGTTTAGTTGTTCTTCTTCTATCTCTTCTTCAGATTTTGAACAGCCGTTTATCAACAAGCCAGAAACCCTCCTCATTAGCAAGAAGGAGAACACTTGGGTACCATGCCTCGTGTCCGTCCCAGATCTTAACGTCACACTGATTTCGGTGAGAGCTCAGCCAGTGGAATACTCTAGGCTGAATTGTGTTGCATTTGTTCTGCATTTGTAATCACCTGAGTGGAAGCAGGACAGACACTGCCAGGAATGGAAAACGCATGGGATACATTTTCCATGGAAAGTACAAGCCACTGGCTTCCTCGTTTTATTTACTGGTTGAAGCTGTGCTGTCCAGTTCCCTTGGGCAGACCCCACGGGTTTCCTGGCAACCTTACTTCTCTTCCCTAGAGCTCTATGTAACAAAACAAGACTTTGTTTTAATTCCATTTCCCCACAGCATCCCCTCTTTGCTCTGGTCTCTGTGATCTACAAGCCCCCTAGGTGGTCAGCATCACCACAAGGGAGGAGGCTGCAGCCCTGGGGTTGATGACTAAAAACAACTCTGTTATCAGTTTGCTTGTGCCTTTTTTTTTTTTTTTTTTTACAATGCAAATACATCCTTCCAGGATGAGTGTTACTATTGTACAAAGCCCTCCAGGGACACTCTGGGGGCCGGGGACCTTTCCCTTGCCCGGGAAGGACACTACCCAAGGTCAGCACTCATCCCAGTGGGGCTGATGTTTGGGACAGTTTCCTTAGCTGTCACTATAAGTTTCCATTCCTGGAAGTCTCTGGCACACTCTGCAGATGGGGAGGCTCATGGCGCAGGACACGACTGCTCGGGGTGTAGGGGAGGCCACGGTTCCTAGATGACAAACCCTTGCGGGGAGTGGGTGAGACACCAGCACAGCATGATGCTGCATTGTTTCTTCCCACAAAGGGGATGTGTTAGCCAGTGCAAAGCCTGGAAGGAGTGAGGTGGGAATGTTGTTACCTTCTTATTTCAGTTGGTAATATGTTGATTTCTTCCAGCAAAATTCCCTCATCCACCCTGATGGGAAAAATACTTTCTGGGACAACAAGAAGGGGGTGCAGGTACCCACACACTTGATCAGGGACTCCTTGTTCGTCCAGTGTGAGACTGTCATTGACAAGAAGGTCTTCAAATCCAACTTCTTCATCATCCATATAGCAGGTGAATATTTGGGAAGGTGCGAGGGGGCAGTTTGGATGACTCTAAAGTCCGTCAGTATGGCTCATGGGGTTGTTGTGGTCCTCTCTAGCAACACAGACTCTGCATGGTGCTTATATCTCCTGCACTGTGTGCCAGACAAAGATACACAAAGCAGCAGGAGGTCATACCCAAGCCTGCTGCAACTGCATACTCTGAGTCAAAGAGGTAACAGATCAGAAATGTCTTTTCTTTGCCTCTTCTGCACCAGGGAGTGAGCTGTACGACATCCAGCTGTATCCCAAGAAAGCCATGGAACTGCTAGTGGGAGAGAAGCTGGTCTTGAACTGCACAGTGTGGGCTGAGTTCAACTCTGGTGTCCGCTTCCAGTGGACTTACCCTGGCAAACAGGTACTGGCAAACAGGTACCAGCAAACAGAGCAGCTCCCCGTGCACTAAACCACTTCCCTCTGAGTTGACCTCTCCTGCTCCTTCATTTTTCCTCTTCACATCATTGGCAGGGCTCTGCTTCGTGATCCCTAACCACGCTGTGCCCTGGACATCTCAGTCAGAGCGCTTTCCCATTTTTCCTTCCTGCAGCAGAAGGCTGGCAGAGGGGAAAACCCCTTTTCCCAGCAGAAAGCATCCTTGCTGAGGTGTTATTGCTCTGGGGCTCTCCTGAGCAAACACTGGCCTCACTTCCACCAGTGCTAATCCAGAGCAAACATCGTTGGCTTAAAAGGAGCTATTCTAGCCACACAGCCCTGGTTACCAAGAGCCTGTAAAGGGGGTTCATTCCCTGCTATGTTTTCCCCCCACGGTAGACTCTGGCTCTTGTGAACAGTGAGACAGAGGAGTCCCCTGAGGGCATCTCTCTGTTCATGTACCTATAGGGCTTCCAGATTGGCTACTGGGCTGCAGACCAGAGCAAAACCATGTGCTAAACTCTGATCCCAGCCTCACGTGGTCAGTCATGCAGGGCTTGTTGCCTTTCCTTCCCTTTCTTTCAACTCCTTCTTTCTGCCATCTCCCACAGACGCAGCGGGCAGTGATGGAGCCTGAGCGCCGGTCCTTGCAGACACACACAGAGCTCTCCAGTATCCTGACCCTCCACAATGTCAGCCAGCAGGACCTGGGCAAGTACACGTGCACTGCCACCAATGGTGCCCAGATGCTGGAGGAGAGCACCGATGTCATTGTGCACGGTACGGCACCTTCCACTCCCTCACAGCCAGAGCCGAGCTGCAAGAGAGGCAATCCCCAGACTGCTTAGGCAGCGCTTGGCCCAAGGCTCCTGCACCTCCATCTCACTCTGCTTTAGCAAGACCCAACCTTCCTCCAGTCCCTTAGCCCTTCCGTGCCCCAGCACCACACAATCAGCAAGGTGCCAATATGACAAGAGAGAGATGCAAACACCAAATTGGCCCAAATGCCAGTGGGATGGCAGGACACACAGGTCTTGTGACCCTGTGGCATGGCTGGCCTGGAAGATACCCAGCTGCAGCACCGGGCAGCTGTCTCCTGGCAGCGGAAAGTCACGGGGCAGCACAGCCTCCCTGTGTCCCCAGTAGCTCCCTGCCTGTCCTTGGTCCTTTCTGTCAGGCCCTGTGGAAAGCAGCAGAGCTTGGTGACAGCCTGTCCCTTTGTGCTCTCCTCTCCACCATGCTAACTGTTTTTCTTGCAGAAAAGCCCTTTATCAACGTGGAGTGGAGAAAGGGCCCAGTGATTGAGGCCACTGCAGGAGATGAAGCCGTGAAGCTGCCAGTGAAAGTTGTGGCTTATCCCCCACCAGACTTCCAGTGGTAACGCATCTTTCTTAGACTGAGCCATCTTCTCTCCTCTGTCTCTCTGCCAAGTAGGAAAGCCTAGCCTGGCCTCCTTGCTGTGGCCAAAATAGTATCAAACATCACTTTTTTCCACCCATGGGGGTAATTTCTCCCACCTGCCCTGGCTCTCAGCTGCATAGCTTGGGACTGGAGGAGGTGAGGTCTTGGAGAGAAGCAGTAAAGGTCCTGCCCTGGCTTGGCAGCTCTGCACTGTCTGGAAGGACCAAGTGATGCTCCCACAGGAGCTACCCCTCATCCCCCTGCAGCGGGGATCACGGCTGCCCAGAGGGGCAAGAGGGTCAGGTTGTGCACCACACTGTGCTGCACTTTCACCAGAGCTGGCTGGGAGCTGAGAGCTTTGCACCCGCACACTGCTCAGGGCAGAGCTACAACATCCCCAGCCCCACACACCAGCTGTACAAGACAACGTGCAGACCTGTAACTCAGGTCCAGGGAAAGCCCAGGGGCCTCTCCAAAGAGGTTCCCAGCATCAGCAAGGAGCACCCTGACTGCACTCTAGAGGGGACAAGCAAGCCCCCGTCCAGCTGCCAATGGGCCACTTCTTCCCCATGGCTGCATTTTCTCTCTGCCTCCCCACAGGTACAAGGACGGGAAGCTAATTCCCAAGCAATCTCAATCTTCAATGCAGATCAAGGATGTGTCAGAGCAGCACGCTGGGACGTACACACTGGTTCTGCGGAACAGGCTGGCAGGGCTGGAGAAGCGCATCAGCCTCCAGTTAATTGTCAACGGTAAGGGAGGGGGACAGGGCTGGGGCTGGGGGGAGAGTGCTAAGTCCATAGCCCCAGCCTTGGGGCTGCTCCAAGACCAAGTCCTCGTTGATGTCCTAAAGCACTTGGTACCTACATCACCTCCCTCTCCTGCATTGCTGAAGGATGCTCTGGTTACAGCAAGGCTGGTTCCTTGTGGCCTGGGTGACACGGCACAGTTTTGTTCCTGGCTCCATCGCTCTGGGCAGGATGAGTCCTTGCTTAGGGGCCATTTCCCAGCTGCAGTTGGAGATGCTTCTGAGGGTGACCCTGACTGATGCAGACTCGAGGGCAGGGCAACTGCAACACACATGGAGCATGGAGCTGGAGCAGTTCCTCTGTGTGGGAAGCTTCTAGGGACTTTTTCTCAGGCAGAAATTGGTCCCTTTCATGCAGGAACCAGGTGCCAGCACAGAAAGTGCTGGAAGGGTGCTGCTGCTGCTTGGAGATTTGTCTCCAGCAGGCTCTGTAGACCTGTGCTGGGGGCTGCCAGGCAGTGCTTTGAGCCCTGCAGCATCCAGTCACCTCCTGCAGAGGGAGGAGGAAGGAGATCACTTGAATCTGCCTGAGTATAACCTGCTCTGCCTTGCAGGTTTGAGCTCCCCAAGAGCTGCTCTGAGAGTTATGGTGCTTTAGTGCTCAGTCTCTATAGATGAGTCTGAGGAGGGTTATGCCTGGCCTAGGGATGCAGCAGATGAGCGTGCAGCCACTCACAGTGTCACTCTGACCCTTGCAGTTCCTCCACGCATCCATGAGAAGGAAGCCTCTTCCCCGAGCATCTACTCCCGGAGGAGCCCCCAGGCCCTCACCTGTACAGTCTATGGCATCCCAGCACCAGAGGTGATCCAGTGGCAGTGGAGGCCGTGGATGCCCTGTCGGATGTTCTCCCGACGCAGCCTGTAAGTGCAATTTCTTCCAACACCCTCGTCTTACCAGGCCACCAGCCTGGCATTCTGGGCTCCTTGTGACTGTGGTTGTGTCCCAGACGCTGTCTTGCTTTTGCTCTCCGTTTGAGAAGTTCCTCCCAGCCACGATGTGGCAAGAGGAGGACAGCGCAGACTGATAGCTCAGAGCACTATATACCCACTCGCCCTGTAAAGAGGCAGAGTGGAGCCCACGAGAGACACTTGTGCTCCGTGTTAGGAGTTTTGCCCAGCCTGACTGGTCCCAGACACCAAGGGCTTCCAGAGCATCCCCTGCATCCTTGGCTATCTGCATCTGGCAAGGGATGTCCATCGCCTGGCCACACCTCACAGCACCTGCAATAAAACTGCTGACCACTGTGCAAATGGGGAAACTGAGGCAGATTGCAGAAGAAATTGTCACAGCCCTTGGTGAGAGAGCAGCTGGGGTTCACCCCATTCCTGCACTAAGGTCCCTGGTGTGTTTTTGGTCCTTCATATTCTGCTGGGTGATGATGGAAACAAAAGTGTTTGTAGGCAGAGGAGCAGAGCTGCTGTGTGTGAGGAAGAGTTGCTGAATCCAAGGGAAGTGCCCGATTCCTGCCAGCTGCCAGGATGCTTTGCCAGGAGGGTGTTTGTGCAGGCGGTGCTGACAGGTAGGCAGGAAGGGCGCGTGCCCACTGCCTGTGCCCCAGGAAGCTGGGCCAGGACCAGCCAGGGCTGCAGTCGCGGTTTTTAGCAGCAGCCTTGCAGGAAGAAGGAAAAGGGATGCTGGGGAGTTGTAGCCAGAGCAGCCAGGGTGGAGAACATCAGGGTGCCTGGAGGAAGCCAGGTCCCGCAGCCCTGTGCAGGCTGTTGCCAAACCAGGGACGCCAGAGAGCTCTCCATTGCATGCAAGCGCACTGTGGCCCTGTCAGGAAGCAGAGGGGCCCATGAATTATGAGCACTGTCTCCCAAGGCCACCATATTTCTGCCTAGCATAGCTCCAGAGGATGCAGGAGGCTACTTTTGAGCTTCCTGTTGTTTACACAGCTCATCGATGTGCTCGCCCCACTGAGCACTCTGCCCTGCGCTGCCGGCATGCGCCCTTGCCACTGTTTTTGCGTGCTCAGCTTCCCTCTCTCTCTCAGTTGCAGCAGGGGTTTAAGGCCTTGTTGCAGAGCAAAGTGGCATCAAGAACTGCCCCAGGCACACAAGAATGGATTTCACTCCAGCCCTAGCAGGGAAGGATGAAACCACAGACCTAGGGGTGAAGACACTGCCTGGGACAGCAGTATCCATTCCCTGCCTCAATTTTCACATCCATTGATAGTGTTTGCCTCACTAGTGATTGCAGAGCACCCTTGTAAAACACATTAAAACTGTGTAACCAAGATATGCAGAAAATTTTGCAGAGTCAAAGGACGGGGGCATCAATTTTCAGACACAATGCTATTTTTGCTGCCTCTTTCCCAGCTGACCCTCTCTCCATCTCTCTTCTCTTTCTTCTGCTCCTCCCCGGCTGCTGGATTAGCAATAGCAGGCACCGGGCAGCAAGGCGCCATCAGCGGGACCGGATGCCTGAGTGCAAGGACTGGAAAGATGTGTCTCAGCAGGACGCAGTGAACCCCATCGAGAGCATCGACACCTGGGTGGAGTTCGTGGAGGGGCGGAACAAGGTGAGGCTGTAGCCCCAAACCCATCCTGGAGTGGGAAGCTGGAGACGGGTACCCTTGGAGAGGTCATTTGTGATCAGCCAGCAAAAGTGGCTTGGAAACGAGCCTGGCAGAACCAGGTTTGGGGAGGGCTTCACACCTCTGCTTCTAAAGTAAACCGTCAGCAACCGTTCCCAGCTCTGGGGCTCTGTAGTACCAGGCAGCCCCAGGGCGAGGGAGAGCTGTCATCTTTGAGAAATTACTCTGTGTCCAGAGAGGCTCCGCTGGGGCTGGCTGTGCAGGAGGGTTTACACCGATCGCTGCTGAACACAGGGCACCCAGCTAGGGAGGCATGGGGGAGCACGTGCTTTGGGGGGTCCTGGGACCATTTCTGAGCACTCTTGCATGAGCTGTTCTGGGAGAGCCAAACTCCGCTGAGCAGCCTGGGCAGCTGGGATAGGAGAGCAGGAGTCACAGACTGACCAGGAAATCTCTGACCTTGGGAATATGGATGTGTGGGGGGGTGCTTTTCATCCAGCTGTCCCCATCCCAGTGGGGCGAGGGTGGTACGGAGAAGCTGGCGTCCATCTGCTGCATGTTTGTGAGTGAGAGCACGTGTACCCCACGGAGCCCACTTCTCCATCACAGCGTTTCCTCTCTGAAACATCTCTCCCTCATTGCAGTGTGTGACCTGCAAACTAGCAAATACTGCTTGCTGCCTGTTTCTTTCTGTCTCTCTGGTAGCCGCGAGTGTCAGGTCTGTGCCATGACGGGGTTCCTGTTCCCGACGATGTCGGGCACCAGCCGCTCGCAGAGGGATGCAGAACAAACAAACAGGGCCCCGTTTCCGAAAGTCACTTCCTGTTTTCCTACACACCTCCAAAGGCACTTCCCGTCCCCTGGCCTGGCCGGCAGTTCGTCACTCTGCCAAAACGGTGGCAGGGGCAGACGCTGCTCCTCCCAGAGCAGCCAAAGGGAGAGGCAGGGACCCATGTCCCCCAGGGAGGCAAGCAGGGGTGGTGGGAGCTCCTGGATGAAAAGCCCTTGTGTCCCCCTCCAGATGTGACTCTCATCTTGGTCCCTTTTGATCTTTCCCCTTTTCTCTTCCTCTTCCTCCCACTGCTCAGCTGTGTCCTTCTCACTCCATCAATTGGTTATAACCTCCCTGAAGATCCAACTTAAGTTGTGCAGGCAAGGGACATGCAAGAGCTCTGGGAGAAGAGAGCTGTTCCACTTGTGGCAGGATGCTATGTCCTCAAATCTTCTTACGCCCCCTCCCCTTCTCCTCTCTGCCTGTCTTCTCTTACCATCCTCCTCTGGTTTTTGTTTTGTCTGGAAAGGCCAGAGTGAGGCATGGGGCGTGTAGTGCACAGGCATGCACTGCAGGCAGCAGGATGATGTCAAATCCAGAAACCCTAACTCAAACGTAACAGTGCAGACTAGAAGGAAAATCCCCCAGAAACAGGAAAGGCAGCACACAAAGGTGCCAGCAATATTTCAGCTGTGTTGAATAACCCCAAGAAACGGAAAAGGCAATGCACAAAAGTACGAGTCATAAGGGCACTTCAGCTGTATTGAATATGCACTGAATGAATGACTGTTCCTTCTGATTAACACAAGCTAAAACATTGCCACTTAGAACAGAAATGCTTCCCAAAGTCCAGGGGATGAATAGTAAAGGCAAAGTAGTTTCCCTCTGGGAACACATTTTCTTTTGCATTTTAAAATTATTAGAGAGACTTTCGCATGTGATTAACTTGTCATTTAAATTGGGAGGGAGGAGAAACCTTGTGTTTCAAACTGCAGATCTCCTCTAAGGGGAGTGCTTGCAGCACATTTGGCAGCTCACACGTGTGCAGCGTAAGCCGGGAGGAGGAGAGCAGCCTCACTCCCCAGCTGCCTTTCCTGGCCCATTTGGTGGTAGCATCTCCTGGGTCAGTGCTCCCACAGGACACCAGCCTGGCTGTTCGCCCAGTCTTAGTTATGTCTTGCTGGAAGGAGGGAGGAAGAAGCTTTTAGGACCATGTCTATGTACACGTGGAATTTAAAGGGAGAAGATGACAGCTCTTCCTGAAGTTGTGAGGGCTGGGAGACTTCCACAGGTTTGATTTCCCCTTATGGATAAAAGGAGTGCTTGCAGGTCTGTAAGTACCTACAAATGCCACTGAATTCTGTCGGACACTAAGTAGTCACTTAACTGCAGAGGGCTCAGGGAATCAAAACCTCGGTGCCCCTTCCCTTTCTCCCCACTTTTACAAAGCTTGGCAGGAGCTTAGCCACTCTCTCAGTCCTGCATCGTGTTCATGTCCTCCTTGCTGGGCACAGGCCTATCCCCACGGTGACCTAAGGGGCTTAGCAAGAAGTTTGCTCCCATGGAGAGGCATCTGTGCTGGCTGAGATCCATAAAAATGAGCAGAGATCAAGAATAAAACCATGTTGCTGTTGCTAAAGCCAGCAGATGAATCTTGACATGCACAAAGGGCTATTGAATAAGGGGCTATGTTTGCATAACCCTTTCCCAGGTACAGCTGCTGCCTGGGGCCAGGCTTGCTGTGTGCTTTGCTGGCTGGCAGAGAGCAGCACTGATTCTACTTCTCTTCCCTCTTGCCTTTCCTAACTCCTTCGTTTGCTCTCTTCCCTCATCAGACAGTCAGCAAACTGGCCATCCAGGAGGCCAACGTCTCAGTTATGTACAAGTGCATTGCCTCTAATAAAGTGGGTCGGGATGAGCGGCTGATCTACTTCTACGTGACCAGTGAGTACTGCAGACATCCCCTCCACCTGCACCAGCCAAGCTCTCTGCTTGAAACAGGCAGGACCCTACAACTGCCGGGTCCTGTCATTCACAGTTAGCACCCCGAGCAGTGACAGGGAAGCCAGTGGGAAAGCAGGTCTACCCCAGAGCTCTGCTGAGTGGCAGAAGCCTGGAGCCCTGGCATCAGATCATGCAGGCAGAGCTTAGCAGGCGGACCTGGGGACCAGCCAGCGCTGCCTGTGCCCAGGTCCTGGAGCAGCCCTGGCAGGTCCTGGGAGGGGGACATCTTGCTGGCCCAGGCCCAGGCAGCTCTCTGGGCTGGGGATGTGCCTGGTCCAAGAGCATCCTCTAGTGGCACTGCCCAACCTGCGCCAGGCAGCGTCCTGCTGGCCCAAGTCCCTCTGCAGGGTCCCCACAGGATTTTGGTGGCCGGAGGAAGCTGGGAACCCAGCAGCGTGAGCTGGAGTCGTGGCTCATACGGGGCTGCGTAAGATTCCTGCCAGCGGTACCCAGTGCTGGCAGGATTCTGACCCTGTTCACTGGGGGCATGGACCCCACCGAGGGCACAGCAGAGATTTATCTTCGTCCCTCTGTGGGCAGACCCCAGAAGCCTGGGCTCATGGCCCCTGGAGGTACTACCTGTGCTGTTAGAGCCACCAGCTTTTGTGGAGACAGATGAATGTCTTCAGTTGCTGCTCCGGTAATGCTATGCATGTGCAGTTGTCTGGCCTGGCTGTGTAGGTGCTTGCACACGTAAAAGCAGGCGTGTGTGCAATACGGAATGCTGCAGCTGAGCTGAGAGCAGCAACAGCCTAATTCAGACCTCCCAGACTTGTGTTTCTCTTGTGACCCCATCTTAATTTGACCCTGGGACTTCAGCATATCCCTTAGCACTCACTGGGCTTAAAGCCATTGGTTGCTGGCAGTCCGTGTCTCACAGTTCTGTTCTAGATTGGTTTCCTTTACCCTCAGTGAAGACAGAGAGGTCTCAGAGAGCTGAGTCCAAAGAGACAATTTCATTGTGTCTGGCAGCTCAGCCATGAAACCTCATTCACATGTTCATTTCCTTCCTGAAAGCCATTCCAGATGGGTTTGAGATTGAGTCCCAGCCTTCAGAGGAGCCCATAGAGGGGCAGGACCTACAGCTGAGCTGCAACGCAGACAACTACACCTATGAGAACCTGCAGTGGTATCGGCTGAACCTCTCCAAGCTCCACGATGAGGAGGGCAACCCCCTTGTTCTGGACTGCAAGAACGTCCACCACTATGCCACGAAGATGCAGGGGGAGCTGCGCTTCCAGCCTGACTCCAACGATGCGACCCTGCTGCTCACCATCCCAAACATCTCCCTGGGCGAGGAGGGAGACTACGTGTGTGAGGTGCAGAACAGGAAGACCCGGGAGAAGCACTGCCACAAGAAATACATCTCTGTGCAGGGTGAGGGTCCACAGGGCAGGCGGGAGTGACGGAGGAGAGATGGTGCTCTTGCTGCCATCAGCTTCCCAGTCCATCCCCAGGGAAAGCCACGCAAGCAAGCTAAACTCAAAGTGGCAAAGGCAGGGTACCTGGGTTCTCAAGACACCCTTCAGCAGGGTTCAGAGACCCAAAGCCCCCCAAGAACACAGATATTCTTTTGATCAATCAGTTTCCCGTTTTCCCCTCCTCCTCTTTGTGCTGCTCCTCCAGCCCTGGAGATCCCCCGCCTCAAGCAGAACCTGACAGACATTTGGGTGAACGTCAGCGACTCCATAGAGATGCGCTGTAAGGTGGACGGCAACCACGTTCCTGAAATCAGCTGGTACAAAGATGAGAAACTGGTGGAAGAAGTGTCAGGTACAGAGGGCTGGGGGGTGAATCAAAGGCATCATGTCCAGCAGCTGGAGATTTGAACACTGCTGGGTTCTGGGAGCTGGTGTGCCCAGGCAAAGGGGCCCATTCTCTGAATTGGCTGAACTCTGTTTTTAATCATGTTCTATCCCAGTTTGATGCAGTCTTGCCAGCCAAGTCTATGCCCTAGGGCCTGGCTCAACTCTATCTGTGCATGTGCACATTCAGCTGGAGAGCAGAGAGAGATAAATCATTCATCTTCTTACACCCAGCCAAGTGCCTGGCATCTCTGCTCGTGCAGGGACCAATCCAGATCCCATGGCAGGAACATGGGAAGGATCCAGGTTAATTGCAGAGGGAAAGGAAAAGATCCTGGAGCTGAAGCAGAGTTTGACACACCAGCTGGACTCCCTGGGCATTGTCCCCATCCAGCATTGTCTGCAGGGGTTTCATCCCCTCCGAACACTGCCTGGGGAAGGACCCTCCAGGGTATTTCTGGGGCTACCAGGCCACAGAAGAGAGCCTCTACCAGCTGGTGCAATTTCCCTCTGCTCTCTAAAAGGAACCAGCCAGAAAATAGGAGCCTTATTTTGGACATGAATGAGTCCAGTATACTAATCCCCTCTCCTTGTGAGTGACCACAGTTTTCTGTGCCTTACAGGAATCGACCTGGCAGACTTCAACCAGAGACTGAGCATTCAGAGGGTGAGGGAGGAGGATGCTGGGCTCTACCTGTGCAGCGTCTGCAACGCTAAGGGCTGTGTGAACTCCTCAGCCAGCGTCTCTGTGGAAGGTACCAGCAGCTGCAACATCCCTGGGGATGAAAGGGTGGAGTAGGAGCCTGGCCAAGGTCCCATGCCTCTTCCCTGTGACACCAGGCAGTGGGAGGCAGTGAAAGCCCCTTGGCCTTGCTGGTGGCATGGTGCTGTCACAGCAGGAGCTGTAGTCCAGAGCATGTTTAGCGTAGGCAAACACACCTCCTTGGTGTCCCCACATCCTGAACCAGGCCACAAGGGACAGCTGAGCTGGGGCATGGAGTGGGAATCTCCAAAGCTACCATTTCCTTCCCGTCCCACAGGGTCTGATGACAGGACCAATGTGGAGATTGTCATCCTGATTGGGACTGGGGTTATTGCTGTTTTCTTCTGGATCCTCCTTATCCTCATCTTCTGTAACATCAAAAGGGTACGTGACTGTCTCTGTTCCAGGGCAGGGGAGGTGGCTTAGCAGGACTTGGGGCAACACCATTGCTGTGATGTGGGGCTGTATGACAGCATCTGCTAAGAGGGGGTCATTGAGTGTTGCTTCAAGCGCTCTCACTGCTAAAGATGCATAAGGGCTGTGGTAAAGGACGTGACAGGGAATGGCCTTTGCCAGGGGTAAGCAGGTCAAGGCAGGCAAAGGAACCAAATCCCTTCAGGAGTCAGCACCCAGAGCAGAGAAGGCATCTCCTCACCCTCTGTGTTGGCTGATTCCTGCAGCCTGCCCATGCAGACATCAAGACGGGCTACCTCTCCATCATCATGGACCCCGGCGAGGTGCCCTTGGAGGAGCAGTGCGAGTACTTGCCCTATGATTCCAGCAAGTGGGAGTTCCCACGGGACCGCCTGCGCCTAGGTGAGCCGGACCCCCTCCCTGCCACTGCGTGCTGCAGCCAGGGCTTCCCACCAACCCTTCAGACTCACCCTCCAGCTTTCTTACACACCTCTTTTGATTTAATACCTTCTCTCAGCCTCAGGTTTTCCATCTTCTTCTCCACACTGTCCCTAAAGCCCAGCCATGCCTGGAAAACCTCTTTGTGTCTGACTGTGGATAGATCTGAGCCAACTGTAAGCCCAGACTCTACCAGTATACCTTCACAGGCATCACTGAGACCAGGAGACCTCTGGGCATGCTTTAAAACCTATCCCCTTATTCTCCAACTGGCCGTCTGGCCAGAACAGCCCAGTCCACAGCAGGTAGCCTAAATTCAGGACCAGGACTGCATCCGTGATCCTCATGATGAGACATCCACTTTCAGTCTCTTCCCTCTATCTGGGAGAGTTAAAAGGGCTGCAGACTACCTTTGAAGCACAAAGCAGTGACATTAGCCCTGGCTGGTCTGCTGCAAGGTGTCACGTTTACCTTTCCCACATGCTCTGCATGAGGGCAACAAACAGCCCCTCACTTCTGCATGGCCGTTTCCTTCCTCAGCTTTGTCCATGCCAGCTCTGCCTCAGTTCCTCCCATCAGCCTTTCTCTTATTCTCACCACCAGAGCAAGCAGCCACCTGGGAAGGGCACACGTTCCACTCCTTCCTTTTCCTTTATGACCTTTTTTCTCTCTTGTTCCCATGTTTTCCTGTTGGGTTTTTTTGTTTTTTTGATTCCATTCTGCATCTGCTGCACCTGCCTTCCTTCGCACTACCTCTCTCCTTGCTCATAGGTAAAGTCCTGGGTCACGGTGCCTTTGGAAAGGTGGTGGAAGCATCAGCGTTTGGGATCAATAAAAGTAACAGCTGTGAGACCGTAGCAGTCAAAATGCTGAAAGGTATGTGGAGAGAGAAGCCAAATATAGAGTCCATGTGGACAGCAAAGGATGAGGCATCTGCTAGGGCATGTCCACCCTATAAATGCCCATCTTTCATATAATGCGTTTGTTAAGGCCCTGGAAAATGTTTTATATCCCACAAGCACTCCTGGGTGCTTCTGCTCGAGCCAGTCCTGAACTAGGGGAGAGGCTGGAGCCAGCATTTTAATTTATGGCTTCATGGCCTCAATATGGTTGATTGTCTTGTCCTCCCCGTGTGGGTGCTTTCGCCCCATTCAGCTGCACGAGAAGGCAAGTGGCAGAGCGGACAACCAGGACTTGGGGAACTCAGCTTTCAAGGAAATTTAGCTGTCTGGAAGGGCAAAGAACGAGATTTATCTCAAAGGAAGAACAAGAATCCAGAGCCCCTCTTTGGCAGGTCACTGAAGGAAGTGTTGCTCCCAATTGCCTTCTTCCAAATATGCCTGTATTTCGTGTTTATAGGCCAGGTTCAGAGCTGGGCAAGGAAGTAGATTGCAGTTCTTACCCAGCTCTGAGGGTTGAATTGGCTTTGCACCCAAAGTCTAGTCAATCCAGAGTGAGATTTTAAGCTTTTATAGCCATTCTTTCAAACAGACATCCAGAACGTTGTTCTGTAGTTTGGCACCCAACAAAATACCAAGACAGTGTCTGGCCAGCAGTGGCCTGTATGTGGAAACCAAGTCATGGCTCATCTCAGCAGCACTTAGCACTGCAAGTGTACAGATGATCTGCACAGCATTTGCAGAGAGAAGCCTGGCCATGCAAGGTTGCTTTGCAGTCCTTTGAGGCATAGCCCTCACCTGGCCCATCAGCTGCAGTTCAAGAGGATGCTTCTCTCTCAGACTAAATTTACAAAGTCCCAAGTAAGGCAAAATGCATATGGGAAAGCAGAGGAGTACGAAAAAGACACACAAAACCAGAGAACAAGCCCTGAGGGTAAAAACAGAGGATCAAGAGTTAGTGTGAATTAGGCACTCTGGGAGAAAACGCAGTACAGAGAGCTGGCAGCGGCACAACGCTGTGTTTGCTGCTGGAGAGCAATCATAAAAAGATATTCTCTGTTTGAGCTGTGACAGTTCCTATCTTCTGTCACGATCAAAAGACTCAGATGTCTTTTGTTTTTAATTTTCTTTCAAATTGTTTTACGGCTTGTTATCTCTATTTGGAGGCTGAAAGGGCAGAGATTCAAACGTGTGCATCTGTATGTAAGCCTCAAGTGATCTTTTTCCCTGCACAACTATCACAAGGAAAAATCTGTTGGACACAGGTTGTCTTGTCCTTTGCTCTGGGAGCACTGTACGCATTACAGAAGGGATCCTGGGAGCTCCAGAGAAGGCTCTGACATTTCATAAGGAAACATGCAATAACAAAATGTACCAAGGCTTTGGGGTCACAGCCTCCTCAGCAAGACTTGCATTAACAGTCTGCTAAGAGAAGGGTGGTGAGGGGGAGTGAAAAGCTGTGAGGAGGCATCATGACACGGCCTGTGTGTTTCCAGAGGGAGCTACTGCAAGCGAGCACAAGGCACTGATGTCAGAACTGAAGATCCTCATTCATATCGGGAATCACCTCAACGTGGTGAATTTGCTGGGTGCCTGTACCAAACCAAACGGTAAATATCCCAGGGCAACAGTCTGTGTCTGCTTCCAGAGGTCAGTGCTTGTCCCATGTCCTTTCTGCTGGCCACATGTGTGACTGCAGGGACATGGGGGGATGTTATTGGTGTGTCTGTGCACTTAGGACAAGTGCCACAGCTCAGCAGGACTGCACATAAGATGAGTTGGGGCAAATTCTGCCTATCCCAAGCCCTTACCTCTTCCCTTGACCTTTGGTGTCTTCTCTCCAGGTCCACTCATGGTTATTGTTGAGTTCTGCAAGTACGGAAACCTCTCCAACTACCTCCGGACCAAGCGGGAAGGATTCAGTCCTTACAGGGTAAGTGGCTTCCTTTGCTCCTAGGGACCTGTCTTGTGGCTAGAGAAGGAAGATGCATAGCCTGGAACGTGACAATGGGACAAAGATACCCTCTAGCAGCAGGTCAGCTTTACACAGTGATCTTGGTTCATGGACACATCAGGGATGTAATTTCTGCAATTGAAGATAGGTGCTTGCAGGCCAGAATTACAGTCTAACAACAGGAAAAGATTGTGCAGCTCATGCATGCAGGAGTTACAGTGTTTGTTGCCCGCTGAAGTTTTTGTTCTCCTTGCCAGGAGAAGTCTCCCAGGCTGCGTATTCAGGTCCAGTCCATCGTGGAGGCGGTGAGAGCAGACAGGAGGAGTCGTTCTGGGACTAGCGACAGCGCGATCTTCAACCGCTTTCTGATGCACAAGAGCCAGACAGCACAGCAGATCCAGGAAGGTAATACTCCAGCCTTGCAGCAGCCCCTCACCTGGCCCACCAGAAAAATGCCCGACTTGGCTAACTTGGGGAATGGGTAGGGCATGACAGTGGGCAGCTGGGACCCAGCCTTGGAGCTGATCACCCCACTGTGTGTGGCAATTCCCTGAACAGACATCTCTTGTCTCTTGTAATAGACTCTCAAAACCCAAAAGGGGGAATTAAACCATTTTGAATTTTTTTAGCTGAAAGAAAGGAGAATTTAGGGGGACATCAGTGGGTCCTCCCTAGGATAGGAACAATGAGCTGACCTCCAGTGTCTCTTCCAGCCCTGTTACCCCCAACTCTGTCTGATTTAAACGTGCTGGAGGCTGGACTAATTTTCCTCACACTTCAGCAGGTTCCTGCCATGTGCTCTTTGCCACCCAAGCAGAAAATCCTAGAGGGGATTTACTCCAGTTAGCACTGAGGACTAGCTTTATTTTATCAAAGGGATAGTTATATCCCACAGTCCTGGAGAGCGTCAAGGAGGACAAGAGACTGCTCACTGTCTAACTATTTTCTTGTACTCCTGGACAGTGGATGACTTGTGGCAAAGTCCCTTGACTATGGAAGACCTGATCTGCTACAGCTTCCAGGTTGCACGTGGCATGGAGTTCCTGGCATCTCGAAAGGTGAGTTCACCCTTCCCTTCCTTCCCCTCTTCTTTTGTGCATGCCTGACCAGAGAAGACCTGCCTACAGCCACTTTACAGGTGACACATAGAGGGATTCAGTGATCTGCCTCACACTTCTCAGGAAGTCTGATGCACTTTGGTGTACACAAAGTTTGGAACTTAGTTATCTTGCATTTCATCCTCCCTTTGAAATTTTTTTTTTTAGCTCCTTCCCACCTCCATCACTCTCACCTTGCACCTCAGGTTCACAAGGGAAGGAGAGGGGAGGGGGTGTTTTGCACTTCTGATGGTGGTTCCCATCCCTCTGATTTTGTTCCTTCCTCTTCATGTGCCCTCAGTGCATCCACAGAGACCTGGCGGCACGGAATATCCTGCTGTCAGAGAACAACGTGGTAAAGATCTGTGACTTTGGCCTGGCCCGGGACATCTACAAGGACCCCGACTATGTCAGGAAAGGCAGTGTGAGTGCCATCTTCTCAAACCCTATACAGATTAGCCCCCCCTTGAGGTGTTCATAAACTACTCTGGGTCTGGAATAAACTGAAGAAAAGTTGAAAAAGGAGGAGCAGGACCACTTGTGTGGCTAGGACCAGGAACCATTGGCCCAACGATGTATGTGCTGTCCTCTTCCTCCACCACCAGGCCTCTGTCTCCTTTCTTCTGCCTCCCAGCCTGTCATTAATTTACTTTTTATCTTTATACTCTTTCCTCCTCCTTTCAGTGTCTTCATCCCTCCTTCTGGCCTCACCAAACCTCCATTCCTCCAAGGAGAGAGGAGCAGGGCTATCGGCTCTGGTTTCCTTTCATCCCATTGCTACAAGAAGGGCTGTCCTGGGACATGTCCCTGACTGAACGCTTGTGCCTTGCCTCTCCCTCTTGCAGGCCCGTCTCCCACTGAAGTGGATGGCTCCAGAGAGCATTTTCGACAAGGTCTACACTACCCAGAGTGACGTCTGGTCCTTTGGGGTCCTCCTCTGGGAAATCTTCTCGCTAGGTGAGTGCTAAGGAGGGTCACACACTGAGGGGGAGGCAGGACCTCTCATTCCACGTAGCATCTTGGTGGGTGAGTCTGTGCAGGAGGCCCTGACACTCTGCAGCATGTCAAACGAGTAATGGGAAGAGAATGGGCAAAAGAAATATGGAGGCCATAACCATCCATGAACAGGGTGATGGGAGACAGGCCTGCAGAGGTGGCCTCCTGCTCACTGAGGCAGAGGAGCCTGTCTCGGGCAGCACCAAGGGCTTGGGCCATGTATGAGAAGTGGCCACATCTCCCAGTGTTTTGGGAGCAAGGGCAGTCTCAGGGGAAGGACTGCTTTCTGATGGCACGTTTCATCTTCCCACCCCTCTTTGAACCTCCTTTAGGGGCATCTCCGTACCCTGGAGTCCAGATCAACGAGGAGTTCTGCCAGAGGCTCAAAGACGGTACCAGAATGAGAGCCCCAGAGTACGCCACAGCAGAAATGTGAGTCAGAAAGCTCCCAGATCCCAGCACAGGGCAGGACAGGCCCCTCCGTGGGATGCAAAGACCTTTCAGCCAGGATGGGGATGAGACAATACCCCCTCCACACCCGGCAGCTGCCTGGAGAGCAAGCCAGATGGGTCGAATGCAGATCAGAGCTATCTAGGGACATCACTTCCCTTGCATACCCACACTGGGATGGGTCCGTAAGTGGACAATATGCTTTCCTGCTCTGAAGGGTATCAGAGGTGTCCAAATTAGCTCCTTGTGCACTGTTACATTCAGTGCATAATGAACCATACCCCTTCCAGTAGGTCCACGTGGCCAATGTGCAGGGGAGTGCCAGGCTTTCCTTCACAGTGTAGGTACATGCTGTCCCAGTGGGCACCACATGGGCGGGAGCTGCAGAGTGGGGTAGGAGGGAGTTTCTGTGGCGTAAAACCAGCATCTCTTCTTGGCAGCTACCGCATAATGCTGAGCTGCTGGCACGGCGATCCCAAGGAGAGACCAACTTTCTCCGACCTGGTAGAGATACTGGGGAACCTTCTTCAGGAAAACGTCCAGCAGGTGAAAACCTCTCTGTGTCCCTGCTCAGCTCCAGACAGGTCTTTCTTCTCCTACCGCTAGCTCCCTCGCTGTGCCCTCCTCTGACTCCCTGGCCAGTGCAATACCTTTGTGTAGGCCACAGGAATACACAGGGTTTCCTGGATCAGAGAAGTTTGTTTCCCAGAGCTACTGGTGAGCTCATTTCAGCATTAGTCCTCTTGCTGGATCCTAATATAGCTCCACTCCTTGCAGGGTGGGTGCCCTATCAGTCATTATTCCAGTATTTCCATCCTAATCCCCAGACAATTATTTGAATTTTTTTGGCTGAGTCAAGGCCCTGGCACTCCTGACTCCCACACTCACACATAATGAAAAACAGAACTTCACCAGGATTTCTGAAACTCTATCGTCAGATCTAAATGTCAGGGCCATGTGAACCAAACAACTGTTCCATTACAGCAGTCAGATATACAAATTTCTCTGAAATTATTACTAATCACTGCCATGCAGTAGCTCACCAGGACTTTTAACTGCAATGAGCATGCAGGTCTGATTTTAACATTTCCTTGGTGTTCCATTTCAGCTGACAATAGCTAAATGCTTACATACGAGTACTGTGTCATCCTGATGTCCCTGATTTTAACCTTTCAGCCCTGGATCCCAGCACAGGCATGACTAAGCCACAGCGATGTGACCCTGGAGCACAGTGCTCAGTCCATGTATTCTAGCAAATTATAGGCGCCAGAAGTTTTCTTCCCCAACCCTGACAGCTTCTGCCCGTAGAGCACTTTCTTGTGGGAAAGCCCTCCCCTTCTTGTAAGGCCACTCACTGTTCTTCCTACCAGGAAGGGAAGGATTACATCCCACTGAACGACTCTCACAGCTCAGAAGATGATGGTTTCTCCCAGGTGCCTTCCTCTGCCCAGCAAAACTCCGATGAAGAGGACTTTGACATGAGGATACGCTGCCACAGCCTAGCAGCAAGGTGAATCCCCGGGAAAGGGCAGAGAGAGCCCAGCAGGCAGCCAGCAGCCTGAGCTGTAAGGGCGCCTGAGGGACACAAGGAGAACCCAGTAGCAAGAGGTTGGAAAAATCCCAGGTGATCAGATGTGATTCAGACCTTTAGGCCATGGCATCTTGCTTATAAATGCAAAATCACTTTCCTTTGCTGATGAGAAAGAGCCATTGACATGTAAGCCTATGGCATTCCTTCTTCTGCCTCCAGCTATACTGCCCAAGCATCACATCCCACTAAAGGCATCATGGCCCATCAGGTACATGAGGAGAGAAGGTGTCAGCTGCCCTTCTGCTTAATTCCATCTGTTCCTAACTAACCCAAGCAATTAGGCCTCAGTTTCTCATCTCTGGGGAGTGGATGCCTGGAATCTATATGACATTACTCTGCTTATCCAGAGTGGGGAGGTAATCAGGGTCTGATTCAATCAGAAAGTCTGGGTGCTCCCCACTGCAGAAGTAGTATGGGGTTAAGAGTCCTAAGGTGACCCTATTCCCCTCCCAAAATCCATCGTTTGGGTCATCTGCCTCTCTGCATACTTTGGTTGCACAGAGAGGAGGTTGGGTTCAGGTCCTGTTTATTCAGGACATTGACCCTGTTGGTTTTACTGAATACAGTGTGCTTCTGTCAGCAGATACTACAACTGTGTCTCGTTCCCTGGGTGTTTGACGGGAGGAAATCAGATCAGGTGTCCATCCAGGATAAAGACATTTGAAGAGTTTCCCATGACACATACAATGTACAAGGCACACCCGGTGAGTAGCATCTGAGTGGGGTTGAGCAAGGGGCAAAGAAATGTTCAGCTGTTTCCTGACACCTTTGCTGTTAAGATCATGGAAGGAAGATCGCTCCTATCTAATGTCAGTCTGTCTGTGTCATTTCTGTTCAGTCCATCCAGTGCTATGCACATTCATTTCTCCACCTGGCACAGCTCGTACTGCCTGAGTGTGAAATAGGGAGGTTAGATCTACACGCCAGGACTATAAAAGACCTCAGAGAAGAGCCTGCTCTTCACCCTTCTGAAATCTGTGAACATGGTCTGGTTAACTATACTGAAATCCAGCCAGGACTAGATAAATCCAGAGTGTATTTCTGGAGCTCCCCTATCCTGACCCACACAGCAGTGTGCGGTAGGAATCCTCCTGGCCTCTCTGAACTGGGCTGGTACTTAAATCTTCTATAGTGGCAAAACTTAAGTCGTACTCTTAGTCTCAGAGGAAAATCTCATTTCTCACAGATTTTATGGTAACACATCTTTCAGGCAGGGAGCACTTTCTTTATTTCCCCAAAAGTGGCGCTGAACTGCACACACAAATCCTACCTTTGTAGGCACTGCCTTTAAGAAGGCACCTAAGAAAATAAGTTCCAGCAAGACCATGGAGCATGCTGGTAAAGTGCTCCTACTCTTTTTTTTCCCATCACAGATACATGTGATCTCATCTCCTATATAATTCCTCCTCCCTTACCACTCTGATCAGTCGACAGGGATGTTACTGATAACTCCTGTTGCTTCCTTCCAGGACAATCAGACAGACAGTGGGATGGTTCTGGCATCTGAGGAATTTGAGAGGATAGAAAACCGACACAGAAAAGAAGGTGGATTCAGGTACTCCTTAAGTCTAGCCACTCAGACCTTCCTGCTGCCAAATGCAGACCAGGAGGCAATTCTTGGTGTCTCCCCATAGGATATAACTCTTGGGGCTCTCAGCAGCAGCAGCCAGACAAGTCCATGCACACATTAACAAGAGGCAAAATGCAAAAAGAACAGACCCGACTGCTGCTTCCTAGTGTTTAAAAATATAAACTCTCCCCATTCAATGAGAATGCGTCTATTAAGATAATGAGGCACAATGGAATGATGGTGTTATTAAGACTGTTAATGCTTAGTGACATTTTCCAGTGAAATGTGTCAGGGCTTGTTCAAGCAGCAGCAGGTGGGAAAGATGGAAGCTTATGTGGCTGCCACCTCCCTCCCTCAGCCCTGACCCATGTGGCACAGGGCCCCAATGTGGCATTGCAGGGATGGTCCAGGCCTTAGGACTTCCCACATGCCAGTACTGAGCCTGGCAGCTTGAGCTGGCACTCTCGGGGCTGAGGATGTTATGAATGGTTATGTTCTTGTCCCAAGCTTGGAAACTGGACAAGAACCTGTCCAGCTCATCTCTGCTTGGTGCCACAGCAGGCTGGGACCTTGTCTCCAAGTCAGTGTGTTGAGCGGACCATGTCAGGTCACTTGTAGACAAGACCAGTCCCAAGCCTCTTCCTCACCTCCTCTGCCTCCCAACATCAGATCAGACTGGTCATTGTCTTTAGTCTTTAGTCACAGCCCTGTGGCCTCTCTGCTGTTGTATCAGGCTGTCTCCTGCTTCTTGTCCTTGTCCTTTTTTCCCTAAGGCATGTTTCCATTGTCTCCTATGCCATGGGCTACCTGGCATCTCATCTCCTGGAAAACACTGCCCTTAAACCTCTCCTTGGATGTGTTCCTGCCCTCGCTTCTTGGCAGTCACCTGGTATTGGCAGGTGCTGAGATGTGGTTGCCGTTTCCTCCCACATCTTGTTCATCATCTTCCTGCATTTCCTTTCCCCCATCCTAGCTGTTGGTTTGTGTCAGTTTCTGTTACTCCTGCCAGATCTAGGAGCAATTGAGGCAATGTCTTGTCTCTCCCTGCTCACTGGGGTCCCAACCCTTCCCTGGGCTTCCCAAAGGTATCTAGAAGATCAGAAATAACTCTGTCCCCAAGTTATGTGCAGATTTTTCACAAAACACACAGGCTGTGCTTAGGTTTAGAGCCAGGCCTGGCGGTGTGCTTTGAAATGGAGGTGTAGGTCCATTCTTGACTCTGCCTCTGCCCCGTTCATTAGCAGATGATGTTTCCTCAAGCTGGGATCTCTCTAAGCAGGACAGAGGCTTTCCAGGAGTGCTCAGATTGATCTTCTGTGTCTCTCTCCCTCACAGCAGTAAAGGGCCCAGCCGAACTGCAGAGCTGCCAGGAGAACAGTCGGACCTGCGGGGCAGATGTCGGCCATTGTACGGGTCCCAAGTCGGAGGGCAGACTTTTTACAACAGTGAATACGGGGAGCTGTCAGAACACTCTGAGGATGGCAGCTGCACCCCGCCTGGAGAGGGGGCCAGTCCCCCCGCTCTCCACGCTTCCTTCTTTTCCGAGCAGTACTAACGGCATCAGGCCCCAGAGACGCCTGCCGAGGCATCACCTCTCACCAGCCAGGCACATCGCTCAGAGCTTCTCCTTCAACCTACGGCCAACTGCAGCAGGGAACCTACCCCGAACAGATGGGCACACCAATGTCCTTGGAACCACAGCACAATGGCCCAAGCAGCACCTCCAGCTGCAGCTTCTCCTTGCCGGGACTGGAGAGAGCACCTCGCTGATTCCTCACGTTTCTTTTCTTCCTGTGGCTCAGAAAGATGCATTCTGCCAGCGCGTGGGTGCCTGTGTTCAGCACTACAGCACCTTCTGCCTAGCATCCAGCCTCCGCTCAGATCAGCTTCCCATTCAGAAAGCCCATTTCAGGTCAGATATAAATAGATCTGTCTTAGTCTCAAGTTTCTTCCTGGTGTGCAGCCTGAATGTTTTTTCCTTGGATTGCTTCCTCCTCCTCTCCTCATGATGTCAGCTGCTGAGCTGCAGAGCAAAATCAAAGGGAAGAAATCCCTAGTGGTATTAGCAGCAAGAGCAGGACATTTTAAAGAGGTGTACAGAGAGATCTCAAGGGATCTTTGTAAATGTACGTGCACACTGTTCATTCTGGGTAGGTGCCAGCCTCTCCACCTCCTCTGCAAGGAACACCCACACCCCTCTCATCTCTGCTGGGGGAAACCTGTCAATCCGCCTTATCGCCAGGATTATTTTAGCCATCTCAACACATCTAGTGCTGAGTAGATCATCAGATGATGGCTAGAGTCCTCCCAGTGAGATTAATAGCAACTCTTTTCGCAGGCCCTGCACAAAACAGGATTTTATATGATCTGTGCTGGAAGTAGGTTACTCACAGGTCTGCTGCTCTCACCATCCGCTTCTCCCAGAGCAGTGCTGAGATCATTTGTTGCTCAAGTGAGAAATTAAAGCAAAGTTGTGTCAATTTCTGCTGGCTTCTAAACATAGAGCAAAAACGGGTTGTTTGCTGGGAGGAAAAGGATCAGAAAGGTTGGGAGTGAAATGTTTATTTTCAAGTTGCTGCAAGGGTTTTGGAAACAATGGAAGGAACAGAGCTCCAGCAATGAGGTGCCCTTGTGTGTTGGCATCACTGAGCACGTGGAGGGCAGCGCCTGGCCAGGGCTCGAGCCCCAGCTCTCCTGGATGGACAGTTCCGCACTATGATCTTTCCTGTCACCCTGGTTCTAAGGAGGCAGTCTCTGCCCAACCTGCTCCTCTCCAGTTTCTGTTGTAGAGCCACCAGCACAGTGCAATTATCTCTGGGGGACTACGAAACATTCATTTGCTGAGGAAACATCTCATCACTTCGGCCTTTTGTTTCTGAACGATACCACGTGAATTCAGAGCTCTGGGGAACCTCCACAGCCGTTCTCTACAGATTTATGTGCTGCTGCCTCACCACTTCCCACCTACTTCTTTCTATCCTGCTCACAATCTGAGAGGTCAGCCCCAGAGTGCGGTCACATCACCGCCAGAGGAGTCTGGGTGAAGAGGCTCATCTGAACAGCTTGGCATCTCCTCTTCTCCCACAAACCTGTGGCTGGCAGAGCTCCTTGCACCAGGGCATCTCAGTCGCAGGCCACACCTCCATGCACAGCGCCAGGAGTTTGCTTTGGACTTTAAAAATCGTGTTTCCTGTCAGACATACTGCTTTCCGAAGCTGTATTTCATTTCCGGCAGAGGTTTTTATGTGTTTCTTGACGTGAGCCTGTGAGTCCTTACGGATGACTTTTCCAAGTCTTAATTATAGTTCTCCACACAAGTGTAATGGGGAGATTTATTTAGCATATGGGAAAAGCATGCCTGTCATTCAGATTCTCTAAGCCTGTGCGGAGCACTCAATGTTCCCCTCCCTTGTCATGTCAGCAGGATGACATGGCTGTGATTTCCATGGCAAAAAGAGGCACAAAACTGGACCAGCTTGAGCCAAAATGGCTCAGGATGTGAAATTAGAGACTGCGTGTGACAGCGAATTCCCTGACTTCTGCTGGTGTCCCCTGAAGTTGCCAGGAACTTAAGCATCTTTAAGTAATTGTTATGACTCAGTAAGAATCCTCTGGCAGGAGATGCTGGAGAGCCAGGCCAAGGGAGCAGGACAGCCAACGGGGTGTAGGATAGACGAAATTCTCCTGCCCTCATCTTGCCCCGGTTTTTGAACTGGTGGTTCCCTTGACAGAAGGAAGGTTGCGTGTGCCCCATGTTGCTGAGGGTCTCCACCGGCATTCACGTGGGTGGAAGGTAACAGAGGGCTGAGCCAAATTCAGGCTGTTTGCTGGATGATGTGCACCCATAGGACCCAGGCTCTCTTGTTTCCAGTGCTTCACAAAGAGTTCTCTGCCTGGAAACACAGCCCCATCTGAGAGCAAGCCCAACAACAAGGCCTGTAAATAAACTAATAGTTGAAAAACAGAATTCCAAGGTCCTTGTCCATATGTGAGGGATATAAATGCACTAGAAAGCCTGATACTTGCAGCACACTGGCCAGATTGCTCAGCAGAAAGGGGACAGAGGCATCTGAGTGCTCTGGATGGCTGTCAGCACTCCCGACCCACCAGGACAGCTGCGCTTTGTCTCCAGGTTCAGCTGTAAACTGCTCACAAGCATCATTGTGGAGCTGGGTTACTTCATTAGAGCCATTGTTAACAATCCCCTGTTTCACTCTGGGGAAAGTACTGGTGTGACATCTGCTTTTTGAACATTCAAATAATTCGACTCCACAGAAGTTTATTTTCTCTCTTTTGCACCATCTTGGTGGGAGGGTGGAGTCGGGTCCTGTTGTATCTGCACCAACAGCATTGCATGAACAATGCAGCCATGATGGCAGCAGATGCTGGTTCCTCTTCAGACACTGCTGCTGATGAAGAACAATTATAGTGTGGGATATTGAATAGCTGTTGAGACAATTGTACTTTCACTCTCTTAAAAGTATACTAAAATTAGAGTGTACAAACCTGATACCCTTCTGCACACTCTTGCATTATTTCTGTCATTTTTTTTTACGCTCTCCAGATAAGCGTGAGCATGAAATGAAGCTGGTCTGGTTTGGTTTGAAGATGTGAAGCAATAGTGCTGTCTGTCTTTCCACAGTGACAAGGGAGTATTTCAACTTTTAAAACCCGGGGTTCAATAAGGGTGCCTGCTCTGTTCACAGTGTTTTGTTCGGGCTTTTTATTGGAACTCAACATTGAAGCTAAGCTATTTATCATCACCCTCCTTTAAAATGACTGTTCCCAGTCTACGCACAGTCTCATTTTTCCTTACGAAGTGTTGGTGTTGAGAGGACATTCCTCCCTCATGAAACAAAGCATTGGGTCCGCTACTTGCAAATACATATACATCTCTGAAAAAAAAAAAAATGTGTATCAAGTAACACTTCATTTATATTGCAATATTTTAACCTGGTACCTGTTGTTGCTACAGCAGCATTCCATGTTTCAGTGGGCTTAGGTTACAACATGGGTTAGTGCGAGTACAAAAGTGTGGTCTGTGTGTGAGTGAGTGTTTCGTGGGTGAGTGTTTGGGTGTTTGCATGTGTGAGTTTTCCTACCAGTGAGCGTATGTGGGTGTTTATAACTCACGTTGAGTCTTGTCTCTGGAAGTTCACGGTTATATACCAAACCAGTTAGGACACTGCTTTCTTTCCTCTCCTCCTATAGTACTTGTTATCCTTTTGTCATTAAGGGTTTTGTTGTAATATCTAAATGTGGAAATGAATAAAGTTGTAACTGGCATCTGCGGCCTGGTTCCTGGAGGCCGCGGGCACCGCTCCCCCCGGCACCCCGGGCAGCCCCACTCTGGCCCAGGCAATCAGTTGGGTTTATTATTTTTACTTTTGTGTCCCTTCTGCATTTCCCCGCATCCTCTAGGAAACAGCTGGCCTTTGTGGCATTTCCATCCAGGACGAATCTCGCTCTTTCCTCATGAAGAAGCCGGATAGCTTTGGTTAAGCTCGCTGACAGGAGCCCAGCGCCCAGCCCTTCGCCCCGCCGCCATCTCCCTCAGCCCTGCGGCCCTCCCTCACAGCCTGGCTCGGCGGCCTCTCTTTGCTCTCCTTCCCCTCCCAGCGGGACCCATGGCGGCGGAGCCCCCCGGACACCCGGTCTCCTCAGCGCACGGACCCGCTCGGCCCGGCCGCCCTGACCAGCCCGCACCGGGCGGAGCTGCCGGCGGCGCCCTGCAGGTGGCGCCCTCCGCCCGGCGGCGGTTCCCGGGGCAGAGCCCGCAGGGAAGATGGCGGCGAGGCCGCCGGGGGCGGGCGGGGGTGTGGAACCTGACGGGAAAGCCAAGGGCGGGTGTGAGTCACGGGATCGGGGCAGAAGGAAATGTTCCGTGCCCTGGGAGTAAATCCACAAATGGATTTACGGCCCTTTCTCAAGAAGAAAAGTCAGCAGGAGCCAGAGTGAGACCTGAGGCATGGCTCCCTCCTCAGCCCTGCGGTGATTTGCAAAGACCTCAGTGCCATTTGTCCAACGGAAAAATGTCCCCGGACGAGCAGCCACTGGTTGCCCTATGCATGGTGGGGAAACATGGGGATGTCCCCTCAGCTCCAGCCTCTTCATCCAGCCCCACCAGCAGATGGAAGTGGCACAAAGGACCTTTCAACTCTCCTCTGGCCACCCGGGGACCTGCCTGGCTGGGGAATGAGGAGACCGAAGCTGTTCTGCTCATGAAATAGTCCAGTTTTGTGCACCCTGGAGCAGCGCTCGGCTGCTCCTCTCCTGGGGCCGCGTGTTTCATGGCGTAGTTTCTGTGACGTAGTTTCTGTGACGTAGTTTCTGTGACATAGTTTCTGTGTTGCAGTTTCATGGCGTAGTTCCGTGACATAGTTTTTGTGACATAGTTTTTAAGACATGGTTTCTGTGGCGCATTTTCAAGGTGTAGTTTCTACGACGTGGTTTTTGTGTTGTAGTTTCATGGCATAGCTTCACGACGTACTTTTTGTGAGGTAGTTCTTGTGACATGTAGCTTTTGTGACATGGTTTCTGTGGCGCGTTTTCAAGGTGTATTTCCTAGGAAGGCAGGAGAGGAGCATCCTGGCACAGAGCAACCTCCCGGCTCCTGCTGCGTGGGGAGGGATGCGGACAGGAACAAGCAGGCAGCCCCTGCGGGTGGATTTGAGCAGAAACGCAGCCCACAGGAAACCGGATAGGGTGAAACATAAAGCTACCATCTTCTTGTGGTTAGAAAAGGGAACCGGGACGTCGCTGGCTGAGCCCTTTGGCTTGTTTTGCTTCTAACACAGCCAGCGAATGTTGTCTCAGTGCTTTCCAAAAGTGCTTTGAGATCCTTCTCTGAATGTCAGCGCAGTAATGGCAATGAATCCTTCAGGCTTTAGGACTCCTTGGCCCCTTTGGAGGACATTTCAGCAATGAAGCACAGGACTTTGCATCAAAATGATGTCTGCACTGCGAGAACGGCTCCAAAACATGTCCTGCATGGTGCAGTATCAGTGTGTTTGCCACGAGTCTTGCCATCCGGATGGGGTGAAACGTTGGGTGAAATGTTGAGAAGCCACTAATGGCATGTGGTTCCTCACCCAGCATTTACCAAGAAGAGCAAAATTTAATAATAATTTTTTAAAAGCGGAAGTAGAACATTCAGCTGCTGCTTCAGAAACATTCCTTGCGTTGTATTTCTGTTTCTACACTGGTTTTAATAAACAGCTTCTCATTACAGAGCCACAAGTGACATGACATCAGCAGAGCCCACAGGTCCATTCTGCTCTGAGATGCAGTTTTGCAAACCTGCTGCTTTCCTTGGGCACACGTGGGTCTCTGCAAGGGCAGGGTTAGACCCACCACGTGCATCTCAAGGAGACAGACTAAGCTTTGGTGATGTTATCTTACCTGTATATGTGACCAGGTGCATCACAAATGGGCAACCTACAGAACCTTCCAAAAAAAGAACAGTTTAATAAGGTGCTTTAGGTTAAACACCAGGCTTATCGGAGGGCCTTCCCAAGCAGCTGGGGAAGTCACCAAGGAGACCATGTCTCAAAAGAACAGCAGCACAGCTGTTTGTTCAGAAATTTAGAAAATAACCTAACTCACAGCCCTGCAGGACTTGGTTTCTTCGCCATAAATGATTTTCAGATAGTTTGCTTTTCAAAATCCAAGATGGCTGTTAATTTATTACACCTTTAAGAGGCCAAAATCCTTAAAACTCTGTTGTTAAAGAGAGAGTGATTAATCTAAATCCTGTTTTGCAGTATTTAATGGGATTAATATATATTAACATAATTTGGGTGTTTGTAAATTTTCCCATTTTAGCATGCCAGGAGTGAATAACCCCAAACTAGGTAGGAGTGACCAAATCCTGACCCAGAGGCCGTGCTGTTCCTGCCCCAAGAGCCCTCTCAGCACTAACTGCACAGGCGGAGCACACCCCGCCTCTTCGCACACATCCAGCCCTTTTCGCCCTGTTTCAGACACACTTTCACACCATCTCTCGTCTCTTTTTGACGGTCAGTGCTCCTGATCTGGAGATTCCGGACACTGATGAGCCGCGGGAGCCCGCATGTGTCCCTACACCGTGCTCCTTGAAGAGTCGCGGGTCGCCAGAGCCAAGTGTCCCTTGCAGCCCCGCACCACCGACATGGCCGGCTTCCTGACGTCACCGCGCCCGCGGTGACGTCATACATCAGGACCCCTCCCTTTGCCCCTCGTCGATGTGGGCGTGGCTCTCGCCCCTCCGGCCCCGCCTCTCGCCCTCGTGGCGCTGGGCGGGGCGGGGCGCGCCTGCGCAGTGCGGGTAGCGCCGGGCTGCAGTCGGGGCGCCGGGCGCGGAGCCGGCGGTGAGCGGCGTGGCTGCGGGAAGGCGTGGGGGCCCCGGGACGAGCCGAGCATGGAGCGGCGCTCACCGGCTGCGGCCGCTGGCCTGGGCAGCGGGATGCGCTGCCCGCCGCACTAAGGCAGCGGCGAGCCCCGAGAAGCCAGGCGGTGCGGCGAGCCCCGCGGCCGTGTGTGAGCGCGACTGAGGCGGCAGCGGCGGCTCCTCCCGGCGGCCTCCTCGGTGTCGGCGCGGGGCTGTGCGGGGAGGGGGCCGCGGCGCCGCCCCCGCCTCCTCCGCTCGGTCGGCCCGGGCA